>JAQJVL010002523.1:0-94204 GCA_035578905.1 Stictocephala bisonia
CCCCCTTTTAACAAATGATGTTTCGCTTGTTTTCTGGTTGTGTACTGAAGTTTTTATAGTCCTTCCACTCTGCAAGGAAGAAAGTTAATGTCCTCCAATTGAATCTTAGATGCCCTCAAACACTGCAAATTAAAAGTTTCTTGATAGACACTTGTACTCTGCTTAGAAGACATTTTTCCCGTTGCACTCTGCTCAAAATGTTGCCTCTTCATGTTCTTTCTCTAAATAAACAGAAGACTTGATGGTGGGCCAACTCAGTCAGCGTAGAAGTCAGTTGGTTCCTTCTTTCTAACTTGGCATGGAAGAATCTTAAATATCCCTCAACGATCTCTTCTCAAAAGATTGTTTATGCATTTACAACTCACTATGCACAGGAGATGTTTGATGAACCTTGCACTCTCTCTACTCAAATGACTATATGACCATCCCACTAACTATTCAGTAAACTGTTGGTGGTCCTCCGACTCATTCTACACAAGTTTGACAGCCCTTTGGTTCATTCTGCAAAGGAAATATTTAATGATTAATTCTCCTACTCTGCAAAGAAGATATTTAATACTCCTCTCTATCATATATATACCTGCTAATTCTGCAAGGAAGAGGATAAATGGACCTCCCTTTTACTGAGCACAGAAGACCTTTGATGATTCTCACACTCACTCACTGCACCAAGGACCCCTAATAGAACAACCTTTTACTCCACATAAAGGAAATTTGATGCCCTTGCACTTTCCCTTCGATAGAGACTCCATATAACCCTCTCACTAACTTAAAACAGTAGACCCTTGAAGGGCCTCGGGTTAATTATCCACATAAGAAGTTTTATGATACTTTCCCTCCTTGCACAGAAGATGGCCACTCAATCTTTCACTTTACAAAAAAACAAAAATCAAAATGGCTTACTCTCTCACTCAGCAAAGAGATACCTTCGATACCACTCAAATTCTTTCTACTAACATGGTTGGTCCTTAGATACAATCTGTCGAGAAGACACTTGATGGATCAACAACTGCACAGAAAACTCTTGCTGACTTTTTCTCTTCGTCAAAAATTCATGTTGAATTTCTTTCTAACCTCAGCACATAAAATTGGTTGATGCACCTACCCACTCTCTGTGCCTAAATGACTGTCCATGACTACCAGCTAACTCATCACAGAAGATGATTAATAGCCTTCCAATCCACACTGCAAAGAAGACTTATGATGCCTGTATTCTATCTCTGCACAAAAGATGTCAATGGCCCATCTAGCTACTCTAAAACAACCTATAGAAGATATCAGTACTACTCGCACTCACTCTAAAAAATGACTCTAATGACCATCCCTTTCACTCTGCTAAGGAAAAAATGGATGCCCTCTCTGCATCAAAGACCTCTAATGTATCTCCGACTCACAGCACCAAAGACATTAGGTGCACCTTGCTCAAATGGCTCCTAATGGTCCGTTGACTAATCAAACATAAAAATTAATGGATACTCTGCACTTAAAAACTTAATTTACAATTGAACAATCACTTTTTATGGCTTTCCCAATCATACTTTACAGGAGATTATTGATGAACCTCCCAATTACTCTGCTCAAATGAATACATGGCTCACCCACTGTTATGGTCTTCCGACTCATTCTGCACAGATGGTTGATGCCCCCCTCGGTTACTGGTTACTCTGCACAGAAGACAATTGATGGCCCCACAATCGTTCTCTTCCCAAAAGACCCTTTATGGTTCTCCCTCTCACTCTGCAGAGATGATGTTGTGCCCCATACTCTCTCTCTGCTCAAAGGACTATATGGTCCTCCCACTGATTCTGAAGAAATAAAGTTTGATGGCTCGCTCACTCGTTCTGTACTGAAGACTTTAAAGTCCTTCCACTCTGCTGGATACTTGGTGAAAATTCTGCAAGAAAGAAATTTCATGGTCCTCCCATTGAATCTCCAGCAAATACATTTGATGCCCTCAAACTCTGTGCTAAAAACCTCTCGATAGACACCTTTGCACTCTACTCAAATGCATTTTGGTGAAGACTTAAAAAAATTAAACAATTAGAAAAAAAATATAGCACGGTTTCAATACTTCACTTCAATACACTTGTAGTGTAAATAAATATATATGTCCCATTGCTGTGTGTTAGACAAAATGTACAAGTTCATGGCCAGTTCCTCGGCCTAGGCCTATACTTAAATTGATCAGCACAACTTTTGTTTTTCTCTGTTTTTCTTTTTCTTTTCTTTACACTTTTAACACTTCCCCCCTCCAGCTCAGCCGCCGGGAATAAAACGGAACGCACTGACCTGAGGACAAGAATCCTACCCAAAAATGTAGGTGGGGCAGCAAGGTTGCAACTGGGCTCTATACATGGTCCTCAGGCCAGGCTAGCAGTGTAGATGGTAGAACTTCGCGCGGACGACAGGCTGAGGGTAAAAACGTCCCACTCAAGGACCCTGGAGTTTATAAGCTTCTAGTCCGACATGATGTAGAGTTCAGTGGCTGGGGTAGACAGGTCACCACGACAGACAGATGTCTAAATTATAAAACATCTTTAAAAATCTATTTACATCTGTCAATGTGTGCCCCGGGGGAGATAGTAATGGTCCCACCTAGAAAAGAAATATAATCTTACTACATCACACCTAATTTTTATAAACACTGAAATGGCACTACTGAAACTTATACATACATTGACGTTGATAGTCACCAGTTCCCCATTCTCATTCTCAAAGTGCTGTCTATTTCTCCACCATGGTTCGATAGGAGTCGGCTGAGTCTAAACAAACAACCTGTCTTAGTTAACTATATTTACTCTCAATAAAATTGTTTGCTTTTACATTGAAAATAAACTTACCAAATCCAACTCCTCATCAGAGTCCATTGGAAAAGCCGTAGACAACAGGCAGAGAAACACACCAACGCATAACAAACACATTGCTTAGTCGTCAACCGATAACAATATACGAAAGAGACAGTGCAGTATGCATTTACACTATCAGGAAGCAATCTGGAGGAACTTCTGATTGTGGTTTACGATAGCTACCGACGACCTCACCGGACTCTTAATTACAGTTAAAAATAGACGCTCGAGCTTGACCATTATCCCCTCTCTATACCAACTGTGCCTTACCAAGTACACGAGTCAATTTAAAGTGTTGACGAGATTTTGTCGGCTACGTGAAGGTTTCCCTTTAGAATTCGGTGTAGTATAGTGGAAGAACACCGTGCTAAATGTACCACCGTGGTTATTAGGTAATGTATGTGGCAAGGTCAGGTATTTTGAGCAAGTCGTAGGCAGTTACGAGACAGTTCATTTTATGACGAGTTAGAATCCGTCATATTTCTACCTATGCACGAGAATCCAACATTACCTGAATTAATTACCAAATGACAAAACTGCGAAACAAATCTACTTAGCTGGTACTGGTATGGCTGTCAGTGTGATAAAATACAGCGAGAAGACTAGGCGTGGTAAAACGACACTCTGTCACTTCATTTTATCTTTTGGAATCTTTTTAATTTTTAGGAGATAGCGACTAGTGTGATTTTTCGGAAGGTCATCACTTTCTGTAGTGGTGGAGGGGCAGTAATACTTTTTATTAACTCAGTTGTTAGCGTCCAGCCACTTCCCTCTACCACCGCTCCTTTGTTTCCCGCATCCTGTTCCTTTCAATGTGCACACTTGTTCATTTCTTGTCCTCCCTCCAACATGGCTGCGACAATTATAATTAGCAGAAAACTCAGAAACAGAGAGGATTTCTTAAATTTTCACAGGGAAATTCGTACATTTACCTTCCAAAATAAAACAGTACACATGTACTGAACAAAAATCACTAAAACTGAAGAAGGTTCCGAGGAACATCTACTTTTAAACAATCTGTCCTTCTTTAATCAACGTGTTACAAACACTTGGATATGGAGAGAGGGCAAGCATATCCATATCCAACTTATTATAAATCCCTACATAACACATGACTACCACAACATATCATGCCTTTATCAAAGTACCTAAAATCCTCCTCCTCCTCTGCTACAAACGGCCCTTTTCAGGGCCCCCATAAATATTTATATATATTGAACCTAGACGTTCAGTTTCTTCAATTGACTCAATTTCCACACCACCCTGGAGGTACGAGCCTTGGCGCGTTAGGAGTATTTTAACGTGCCTCCTTCTCCAGTAGACCTATGCACGATTTAAGGACCTTAAAGGGTGGAAAGCATATACTCTGCTTCCCACCAAATCGGTGTACCTTTACAAAATGGTTTCTTTATACCTCTTAACTCACAAAACATTCTCCAAAAATATTGGTCTCCAATAAAATTGACTTTGTCATACGGAAGATATATCAGGATGTTATATTTTAGCTCTAATAGTAGCTTGCTGATGAGCATGTCCAGCAACTGGTTGTTGGAGGCAATGTTCAACACGCAGCAGCCACAGAGCAAGTGAGGAGGTTGACTCAATTTCCCCACCACCGATGAGGTACAAGTCATGGAGCGCTTTTTATTTTAGTGAGTGCCCAAATAGGCCTAGTCTCACTAGCCGCATTGTTTATTGTAACTTGCCCCATCCATCGCAAGTTACGGTGATAGCCACTCCATAACAAAATTGCTACCTCCCAGTATAATTTTTTTGTATTTATTTTTTTATTCTTTTTTTGGATCCCTCTGAAAGTAAAGACGTCAATATAAGCCTTTCAATGTGACGTACAAACTTACAAAGGGTTTTTTATTATATATATTTTTTTTTTATCTTTTTAGGTCCCACTGTAAGTCTAATCCTACAGCGGGCTTTACTGGCCCTGGACTGGACTTACGGAGGTTAGGCCTGCCATATAGCCGGAAAACATTCCTGTCCTGGACTTACGGAGTTTAGGCCAGCCATAGAACACCTATTAACACTGGGGTATCTATTTTACATATACGTCTATAGTGTTTAATGAAAAACGCTCCACTTACGTTTTGATACAGTATAATATCATCCCAATCTACTTTGCCTGCAAAGTCATCAATAAACTGTTCTGACAAAGACTGGTATTTACTTACTATTAACCAACAATCAATATCAAAGTTAGGAGCCATTTCCCTCAGTATATCTTTGGGAAACTTTGTCCTTTTTAAAATCAAACCCCAGTTTACTCTGTGTTGGTAAATTCTCAACATATCTAGTGAAAAATCATAGTGAGCTGACAGTAGGTCCCATTTAACGTATCTGTCAAATTTCATAATCAAACTGTCGGTCATAACACCGACTGAAGCCTTCGGCTCCTTTGAGAGCATAGTCCATGTGTCCTCCATGGTGGTTAGAGACATAATGTAAAACATATTTAGAGGAAAGAACCCAATATGTTGTAATTGGTAATAGTACCTCTCTAGCTAGATTCTCAATATTCTAGCTATAAATATAAGAACGACCCTTTTCTAAACAATATAGACCCAAACGGTCTATGTCCACGTACAGTGGTATTGAAATGGTATTGAAATTGCAGTAAGGAGACTTGAAAACAATCTGTGTTTGAAATTGTTCACCTACTATTGCCAATTCTTTAACTATAAAACGGTTATTATTGTCAGTAAAGGCTTGAAACTCAACTACCGCAGCCATTAATTCTATTAATTTCGCAAATTAGTCTGTTAAAAATGTGTGGAGACGGACTTTGGAATCCCCCACAGAGATATTGTTTTATAAGGTCTTCCTTGTAAAACAACTCTCTCAACTCCAACTGTATTAACGGAAGGTTGGAGATAAACTGCGCCCACTCACCCCAGTTAAGTGTCAAGGTGCTACCTGGGAGGTTGGAAGAAGACTGAGCTTGCTTGCTCGCATTAAGTGTTAAAGTACTTCCCAGGAAAACATGTGGTGCCCCAAAGATTGATAACATTTTAACAACTTCTTTTTCGTTAATTTCCAAATAAATCTTATCATTATCTTTGAGGGCTTTAGAAACGTTATTGAAATTTACACAAAACTGATTAAATACATCAAATGACCAGTAAACGTAGTCATGTCTTCCTTTGAAAGTGACTCAGAGACTGTAGTCTCGATTTTTAAAAATCCCAACGGTAACTGATTTGGAAAAGTTTTCATTTAGAAAGAAGAACCGTTTTAGAAAAATACCATTTAACATGTCGATGGGCTCAAACAGTTTAGGTAGCGTGAGATACTCACCTGACGGCTCCATCCTCTCAACTGAATAAATTATTTTGTTGAATCACTAATTATCCCCTCCCCCTTTTTTTTACATAATCGTTCTTACTGTGTTTGTTAAGTGATTGTACATTAAATGTGTATCGTTAATTACTAAACAGTAAGCTGTAGTCTTGTCCGGTACATTATTTTCAAATTCGACATGTACATCGACAGGTCCAGACTTGATTGAATCACTTGGAGCAGTCGATTGAACATTTTGATTTAAAAGTATCCAGGTCCATGATAGGTCAATTGGAAACACCGTAGTAGGAAGATTGAAACCTTGCGTACATTTCATAGAATAAACTCCAGTCACCTCGGATATTGTCTTAAGGATAGTAACTTGAGTTGAGGTATAACTTGATATCCATAAAATCACAATGGTCAAAACTTGACATGTTTATTTTTATGTTGTTTTTCCTATCGGTTTGAAACGCGAGTATCACATAGCGGGGTTTCTCTATCTGAGATGATGTTTTTATAGTCCAGTTGTGTATGGGTCATTTTCAAATTAACATACAAATAAGAATTTCTTGACAAAAAAAAGGTTTTATTCATGAAAAAAATCAAAAACCAGTTTAAATGTTTCTTTATACCTTCAGAGACATAACCAACATAGTGGCTGAGATCGTAGACTCATTTTCAAGGATTTATTGTATTTCGAATAATTTGCTCGTCCACAGAGTTGATATTTGAACCATATTCTCTCAATTTGTATAGCAATTATATATCAAAAATAATAAAATGATGTAAAGTAAATGAAATAAAAACACTTTAATTTATAAAAGTTTATTTAATGGTCACAATATTAACATAGAAATATTTAAAAATTGAAAAAAAATTCATTGAAACTAACTCTAGCTTTAACTCTAGGCCCTAGTTGATTCGAAAGTCTTTTTTGTTGATTTCAAACAAGTACTGTCCTCGTTTATTAATAAGCTGAGGCTGAGGCACCAGAGAAACAATTTCATTTTTTTCAATGATAGAGATGGGCTCGTTAGAAAAAACAAAAATGTCTTTTGTTTCACTGCAGCGTGACATGAACTTTATTTCAAACAAGTCATCGCCAATGTCTTGCAGAACATTAGCGATATAGTGTTTGACAGACTTCGTCCCCTTAAGGGACACAATTATGAAGTCATTTACTGCTGGGATCTTCTGTCAATCCCTCTCTAAGACTGATCATCTGTAAGTAGATCCGGCTCTTCTTCAGAGTCTGTATATACCGTCTCTGACACTTTCAGCTTAGGTTTTGGTTGTGATGGTTTCCTTTCGTGTGCTAGAAATTATACAGGGTGTTTCAAAAAGAATCATCCGATTTTGTAGGTTTATAATTTCAATACTAATAATAATATGGACATGAGGTTAATTTTATATTAAAGGATAACTAATAAAGTTTTTTTACATAGTTAAAATAAAGTTTTTTTTTTTACATACCATTTACAGGTGCTCAATATGGCCCCCTTGAGATGCACTGCATATGTCTATGCAATACTCAAATTCGTCCCACACCTTAACTAGCATTTCTTGAGTGATAGATTCGATGGCTGCTCTAATGAGGTTCCTTAGTTCAACCAATGCTGTTGGAAGGGGAGGGATATAAACAATGTCTTTCATAAATCCCCACAAAAAGAAGTCGCAAACAGTAAGGTCCGGTGACCTTGGAGGCCAGTGATGTAACGCGGAATCGTTAGGTCCGGTACGACCGATCCATCTTTGAGGAAGCCTACCATTTAAAAACTCTCTCACATGAAGATTCCAGTGTGGTGGGGCACCGTCCTGCTGGTACACGAAGTCATTGGAATCTGTTTCTAACTGAGGGAAGAGATAGTTTTCTAACATATCGAGATATGTCAATCCCGTAACAGTGTTCTCTTGAAAGAAAAAGGGACCGTACACTTAATTCCGTGAGATTGCACAGAAAACATTAAGTTTTGGGGAATCTCGCTCATGCCGTACGATGTGATGTGGTTGCTCGGTTCCCCATATTCTCACATTGTGACGGTTAACTTTTGCACTCAAATGGAAAGTTGCCTCGTCACTAAACACCATGCGTGTTACCAAATCATCGTCAACTGCCATCTGGCTTAGGATAAACTCACAAAACTGAACACGTTGTTGTTTATCACCTTCATGCAAAGTTTGTAGTAATTGAATCCTGTATGGTTTCAAATGTAAACGTCGGCGTAAAACACGCCATACTGATGTTGAAGGAATGTTAAGTTCCCTACCAGCACGGCGAGTGGATTTTTGCGGGCTACGGGCGAAACTGTCGCGGATGCGCTCCACGTCTTCATTGGACACACGTGGACGACCCGATGATTTTGCTTTACAGAGACAGCCTGTATCAGTAAATTGCTTATACCATCTTCTTATGCTCTGGGCTGTAGGAGGATCAGCACCATATGTGGTACGAAATTCACGTTGCACGGTAATCACAGACTCACATCTAGCAAACCGTATAACACAAAAAGCCTTCTGTTGTTTAGATGCCATTTTGTCAATAACTGAGCTGGGCGTTGACAGAAGCGCGCTACTGCTACCTAGCGGAAAACACTCGAAACTTGAGAGCTTCCTCTTACTGACAGTACATTGTTCTATCAAATCGGACTTATAGATGAATAGCAATAAATTTTTAAAATCGGATGATTCTTTTTGAAACGCCCTGTATTAAGAAAAATACTTGGATATAAACATAAAATCAACACTAATACAAAGTGCCTATTTTTATAAATCAAGAATTTGTTAATCAATAGGTAATTAATTGTTGGTGGGATAAATCGTACATGATACATCGGAAAAAACACAAAAAACTACTGAAGCAACGATAAATAATTCTAAGCATTAGCTACAGACAATAAATGTATGAATATAATTAATAAAATGAAAGTTATTAACCGATTCTTTTTAGAACTTTCAAGTTGGAAAGAAGGTTTAAATTAGGTTTTGTTCTAAAAAAAAACAAATAAGCAGCACTTTTGAAATGTTAAATGCGGTTACTTCAAATGGTCCAATAAAATACAATATTTTAATGTAAATCTGTTTGCATACAAAGTAGGCATTTTGAGACAAACTAAACAGCAACAGACATAAAAAACTCCTACACTAGTATTTTTATAGATGTATGAAAAAAGGATACAGTTCCGAGAAGCAGGCTGAAGTAAAGGAATCTCGCCAATGTTGTAGTGAACACATTTTTTTTCAAAATTGCAATCTGTACAGCTCAATCTTCTAGCTTGCATGACCTTTTTCCCTTTGGTCCAAGTAACTTGATGAAGCCTAAGGGTGCCCTTGAATGTTTCAGCTTGTTTTATATTTTCAAATTCTTTATTTGATTCAGAAATCCTTTTTCCTTCAATGGGAATTATGTTGATGGAAGAACCAGATCCTTGTAGCTTAGATACTAACGTTTCAAAGTCTGGGACATCTTCACCCTTTGCAATGATAGCATCTGCTGCTCTTTTAATGGCTCCTCCTATCCCATCAGGAGCACCTTTGCCATGTGAACTTTCGGAGTAGTGCCAGACCATTCTTTCTGAATCTAACCATGTACTTAAGGTGGATCCAAAAATTTGGAACATATATTTGTTACGATATTGAGTAGTCGGCCCATCGCTTAAGAAATGCACTGTCCTAATTTGGGGAATAAACTCCTTGACATCTTTAATTACTGGCTCTAAATGAGCAGCAATTGCCACTGCACTATGTAGGTTGCAGTCGGAAAGGGTGACAAAGGATTTGTGCCTGTGTTCCCCACTCAATTGATCACAGTAGTAAACTACTACAGTGTGTAGAGTTACTTGAGGCTTAGACCCTCCAAAGTGGACGGATTGAATTTCGCTAGCATATTTGCATTCATAGTTTTCCGAGAAATCCATATGAATAAGAATCTCGTCACATTTAAGCTCCTTCTTGATGGTATCCAAAATTCTATACTGGTGGTTGATGTTTGCCGTGTGTATCATTATTTTTGGTAAGTACTCTTTAAACGCCTTAACTAAGTCTTTTTTTGTACATGTCACGGTGGTTTTAAAAGTTTTTAAGCTAAGCCTTTCAACTTTCTTCACAACAATGGGGATTTTCTTTGTAACCCACTTTTCATAACTAACATGTTCTGTATCATCTTCAGTTTCCAGAGTCTTTATATCTTTTTTAAGACAGAAATTACAGGTTCTTTCCAAACAGATGTCTTTCTTTTCTTTACAGCACAAACTGTTAATTACTTGTGATGTAGAGTTTTCTTCAATTAAATTACACTTCTTAAGTTTTTTGACCATGAAAGAAAAGTTTTCATGAATTTTGCACAAGCATGTTTCTCGATTTGCTGCATTTGTTGCCATAATCCAAAAGGGCCTATATCGGCAAAAGGTAGACAAGCTCATACTGTTGTATTGGGGGTGTTGTTTTTTAAACTGGATAAGCAAATTCTTCATGGTGTCATTGAGAAAACGCTTTTGCTTTATTTCTTTGTTTTTTGTTTTGGTATCCTTTTTTCCAGGACACTTTCGGCTACATCTATCTTGCTCAAGAAAGAGTGTTACTAGCTCTTTTTTGAGTTCAGACTTTTTAAGAGTTTTTGTATGTTGTTTTATTTTATCTGATATAAATCTTCTTGACATCAGGTTTTCAGGAAAATTCAAGCATCGATATTTCTTCACAATGGCTCCATTTAAGATAAGAGACCACTTTTTTTAAACGTCTAGATTTTTTCAGCTGGAATTTTTTCTTGATTTGATGACAGATAACCTCGTTCATAAAGAGTCTTCTTTTTGTGTGTTTGTCAATACTTTTATCCTGAAGGATGGGTGCCATTCGTTTTCTAGGTGTAGCATCCTCCAAGAGGGGTTCTCCTTTAACTTTCATCAACAATCTTTGATACTTTTTGCGGTATTTTTCCGCTTTGTTCTCAAATTTTTTGCACCGAATCTCGGCTTTTTTTAAAATTATGTCGAAGTTTTTCTCTGTTCTTCCTTGCCACCCTCCTCCCTGACTCAACTCGACTTGTTGAAGGATTGACTAACATGTCATTTTGTTGCATAAGTGGACTGTCGGGTGGGGTATTTAATAGTACCTCTGCATCCCTCTTTTTTTGCTGTCTATATTTTTTTGAACTTTCACGCCATTTCTTTCTAACTCGTCTCTACTCTCTATTGCTAAGTTCTTTTACAGACTTTACAGAACCTCCAGTTTTCCTTTTATGCCACCGTTCCCTCTCTTTTGCCTTAGCAGCTTCTAGCAAAGCTTCATCATTTTTAATCTTTTCCCGAGCTCTTTGCATACTCCTTCTCTTCTGTTCCCTCCTTTTTTTCGCCTTGGCATCGGAATCCTTACTTGATCTTTTGGGATTCATAATGCCTCGAAAATATAATTGTACTGTAACACTCTTCTGACAAAATAAAAACCTAGACATCGTATGTGTTCCATCAATCTTTTTTTTATTTTAACATATATATAATTAACATTGAACACAACAAATAATTTTGTACATAATTAAGATTCAAAGACTGAGCTCATAGTAGGCCTACTGTCTACGCGAAATTCAAGACATTTTCTCATCAATTTAGCTTATGCGACTAGGGGGAGTTCGGCCAGGTTAATTAATATAGGATACTCTAAAATCAACCCTTGGGTTAAAACCAATTATTTAACAGCAAATCTAAATGTGGCTCAATGTATAAAAATGAAAACATACGTTAAATTAACTTTAGACCTTAAATAAACATGCATAAAAACCTAAAACATCAATACAAATAATTAAAACCAATTACAAATCCACCTGTAAAACAAATTCCACGTAAACCAGATATAAAAAAAATCAATAAATCATAAACACTGTCAAGGTAAATCAAATTGACATGTTATTATGATCCAAAATTATCAATAACTTTCATTATAATCAATCATAAATCAATTTTAAGTGCAGCAAATCAACTCCGAGGACTCAAATCAACTCCGTGGACATGGTATGACCACGGAGTTGATGAAGTCTTGGTATAACCACCTGTTGTTGATACAGTTTGAGGTTATAACTAATACAGCTGAGTTTCTGTGTTTTATACATATGTTCTAATCTTATTCACAACATATTAAGTTATTATAAGATAACTTACCCAAATATAGAACACCACGGAGTTGACGTACTGATGTCAGCAAATACACATTTGATTAAAAAACATATAATTTAACAACAGACATTCACAAGGCTACAGTAGCATCCAAACAAGATGGCTTCCCTCTAGCTTCTTCTCCATAGTGAAGCAGTGTGACCACTGTTGCAGAGCAAAATTTAAGAACTTAATGAGTGTCCCTGGAGTTGATTACTCTTTCTGGGACAAAATTTAAACATTAAATACCCTAACTTTTTGATGAACACAAGCATTACAATAATTTTACTTATAATGTAAATTATAATTTCAAATAAAAGTTAGTTGATTTTTTTTTACATTTTAGATTGTTTCTATTGACAAACTAATTTTTTTTCAAAGCCTACAGAGAAAAGGACGGTCCACGGAGTGGACAATTCTTACTTTTAACTAAATTTCCAAATAAGGTTTTAAATGAAACATTTCTATTTCAAGTAATTTAAATAAAAACAATGCTAATAAATATAATGTGTTATGAATTATTCAAAAATTCAAATTAATATGTTTTTTTATCACGTGGGACAGAGGTTTGTACGTTATTATGAAAATGACCCGTATCTTTGTTTGTGGGAGCGTGGGATACTCGTGACATTCCCACGATCTAAAGGGAAGATGAATTGGCGTGTCTTATTAACAAGTTTTAAAAGTTTTTCTTTGTAACTATTGGAAACAGTCAAGTGTGGTACACGTCAGTACAAGTCAGTTATTTCCAGACCACTTTCCCACAGTGCATCCTCTGATAACAACACACCCGTACGGCGTACGGTTTGTGTATATGGTACTCACAGCGTTGTATTCAACTCCACCCTCAATTTCCAACATTTTGTACTTTTATTTTAAATTATAAGGATTTTAAAGGGATGTAATGACCTTTTTCGACACATTTGTTTCCCTAAATACCAATCCCAGTGCTTCCCTTTAGGTGTAAGCGTAACGAAATTGTCTCGTTTCTAAAGTTTATCAACTTTCCTTGTTGATCTCTCAGCTCACAAGTAATGTAATTCAAAACTTGCACACTCACAGGTAAATAAATCACGTTGTGAGGTGTTTCTATTATTTTGTAGCCAAGTGGAACTGACGGATAAAACTCGTCTATTATATGGCTCTCTTGACCGTTTTGATACGAGCCTCTTGCCAAGTTACATGTGACTCGAACGACATTTACCGAGTTAATGTTAAGTTCATTCTCAGACATGTTTGTTTTATTGGCTCTGTATAAAGCTTTATTAAAGCCGAGCAAGGTAGCGTGACTGTTTTCTTTTTCAAAGTGAATGGGTTCGCTACAAGTAATTTCGACTTTCAAAGTACTATTGTTTAGTTTTAAACTGAATTTTACATTTGATTTTAAGTTTTTATTACGGTAATTCTCTAAATTGTTAATCTCGTAAGAGCCAGTCGGAACTTTTATTACAGAGTCCCCGTAGTGGAACGAATCGTTCACATTTTCTTCTACATTTGGTATTGAGTTGTACGTTGTGAGATTGATCAAACCAATCTCCCAATCACCTTTCGACAAATCAATCGAAGGAAATATGTCGCAACTTAGCTTTGAACTCTACCCACTAAGGCAAAACATTTTCAACGAGGAACTCTAAGCACAAGTGTCCACAAATTACTGATTCAAAATCCTGTTATCTTTGATTATTATACTTTATATTCACACTGAGGCCCCAATACTTGATCAATTCCATAGGAGGACGCAAGTTACCAAAACTATCATAGTACAACACATTATTACCGCGCTTTTTATAACAAACCCAATGTGTACCTTCCCCTTGTATACTGTCCAAATTAATAATTGCGATTTCGTTCAATCTATGTTTATTCGGAAGTGTGTCCCTCATGTAGACACCTCGAAAGTGTGGAATGTTTAATTTTTTAGCGTAATTAACAAGTTCGTGATTTGAGAGGGCGTGTTCAGGAACGTAGACTATTTTGAAGTTTTTTTTTCTTACAAGTACATTTCTTCTTGTCTTTAGGTGCTTTCTTAACACCTCTTTCTACCCAGGGTCTTAAATACAAGCCCTTACCCTTCTTTATTTACGTGTTTATCTTTTATGAGAGCCACCCAACTTTGCTTTTGCCTTCATGGCTGTTGTAACTACCCAAGCTGCGGCTTTCTCACCCACAGACGAATCTGATGCTTTGAATCTTTGCCAAGCTCGTTCGGCCAAATCTTTGTCTGCTTGCGCTCTCCATGCTGTGTCTGAATACTGGGAGTAGGCTATGTCATGGGCCTTGCAGGCTTCGTCCAGACCGTTTATTCCCTTGTCACTGTTGCTAATCTTTTCTTTAATCTGGTCCCAGGACCACAGTACCTGTACACAAATGGGAGGTGGGCCTCCCAAGATAGTAGATCTATACCTTTGTTTAACGCTGCTCCAGCTAAATGTCCAATTCCTTCGAGTGCACTAGATACAAGTCCTCTTCCGTAGCGTTAAGTTTTCTTCATTAGATGTGTCTCTTACGAAGGATAGTTAAAGAATGGGGGAACTTTAAATCTATTTCACTTTATATTACCCCTCATTGTATGGCTGTAGAGAAACAGCTTGTGTACCGAATATTTCTTCCCAGTTTATGTAGTTTCAGTTCGGCGGACAGTGTTTCTGTACTCCTCCCTTTAGCTTCATGAATATGAGAAAAGAGTAACTGGCTGAATTTTCTAAGTTGTTTTTCAGATTTAACACTGTTTTCATAAATTTGCCCTTCTAGTGCAGTAGCCAAACCTTGAACATCATTCAGTCCCTCAGTCAGTGATGTCAGCAATGTACTTACCGTTTTTGTTTGTTGAGTTAATATTTCCAAAATATGCGATTTTACTTCGGTTAACTTTTTTCAATTTACGGCTTCGTCCATTTCTTTCGGATCTCTAACAAATATTATTCCCATATTATCAAAGTCCCAGTTGTCTTTGTGTTTCTTTGGGCAGTTTGCCAGTAGATATGACTTGGTTACAGCATCTTGATTATCAACTGAGTCAGCTAAAGAAACTAACCGTCTCTTTTCAAAACTGCAATAACCATCAGTTTTAACCGGAACAGCAGCATCTACATAGCGTTTGGTCGCTGCATGTTGTGGGCCAGTAGGGTCCTTTACTCTTGTTAGAAGTATATTCCCTATGTTAACTGTTTTATGTTGGTACAATACACATTGTTCACCTATAGTTTTTTAATTCACGGTATCTCCGAGCTCCTTTGGCGCTGCTAGATTTTTTATTCTTTTGTTGCGTGCAGAATAGCTGTTGGGTAAGTTTGTCATTGTATTAGTCTCAAAGTATTTTCTCGTAACAACATCATTGTCGGCTATGGGGACACCAACGTTAACCATTCGCTTATTTTCAATATCAAAGTTTCCTTCGGGTGTTAGTTTAAAACCTTCGCCCGGTGGTCCTTTGCCAATGGCTTTGTCCTCAGAGGACAAGACACGTCCAAACTTGTCTACAGACAGTCGAACTGATGAAATCAGACTGTGTCTGTTTATTTAACGAAAATAACTAAAATACTTTCTTAAGCACGAATCTCCATTTAGAAGATAAGTATGGATCGACGTAAAATGTCTATTTTCATACCAATGATGTAAGGCGTCTCTATATTTGTTCCTTCCATTTAAATATATTTCCCTATAATGACAATCGTCAAAGTAATTGTCGAACCCCGATTCATCTTCGAACCACCAATTACACATACACAGTGTTTGCGGGACTATAATACCAATATTTCTTTCATTTTGTTTAATAAAGGACGAAATATGGTCAGATTCTACTATCTCGGGGTTCAAACTTATAAATGCATATAGTTCTGCACGGTTACGTATATAAATCGTCAGGATCCGTGGTGTTCAACTATAGACGTCCATGTAGTTCTGTTTTGTGTGGTGGTACTTGTCTTTTTAATCTGTATTATATCCCCGCCTATGTGTTTGTTTTAGATATTGCCAACTGTAAGTCGACCTCCTTTCTGATTTCATTTTCAGAATCACTTTGGAAAATGTAATAGGACTTCAAACATAATCTGTGTTTACCCTCCTTTTTTAAAAAAATATGGAACCAACAAGGTTTGTCACTTTCAACTTTGAAATGTACTGTTTGGAAGGTCTCGTCAATATGACCGAGGTATAAGGCTTAGCCATACAGTGAGGTTACATAGTCACACTGTCCAAGAGTACGGTTAATTTTATGATTCGCAAAACAAGAAAACTGTTTGAATTTTTTACTGTGTCCGTGTATTTTATCGTAAAGAAACTACACGGACTTTACGTGTCTGTAATGAAACTAACTTGCTCATAGTAGGTTAAGTAAGATCTGCATTTTAACATCAATTGGTAAAGTATCCATGTTTACTCGTCGAATCTCAACCTACTAATGATTTGTATCGGCTATTGCCAGCTCCTGATATAATTTTAGCTTCTTTTAATTCTTCGATTATATTTTGAATTTCGTTCCTATGATTACCATTTCCTGCCTCTGATGAGGCTATAATTAGTTTCAACCTATCGCATAACTCGTTCGGATTGTCCCAATAGGAAATGTCACGTGATCCAAAGTCATTTAGCCCTCTACCGTACATTGGTTTGGGAAATGATACGGAAATTATGTTTTATATTTTATGGAATTTGTCGGTCGGTTAATGTGGGTATGAGGTAAATAACCTTTTTTATGCGCATTTGTCTTTATAATTTGTCTTTATTGTAAATACCTTCGGTTCTTCTGTACTGTACAGTGTACATTGTTCAAATGAATGTTTCCTTCGTTGTCGAATGTAAGCAGTTGATTACCTACCATTAGTTTATCACCGTCAACATGTGGCCCGTAAATATTGTCCATTTTATTCTTAACACCGGCTTCGTCTTTCAACAATTTTAACATGTATTTTTGTGTAATGGGTGCGTTAAATGTTTCTAAAACATACTGCGAAGCCTCATGAAACTTTGCGGGACTTTGAATTAATTGACTAACTGAGGGTAGGGGGGAAGATGTTTCAAACACTTGTGTGTCCCACGACGGTCCCGTAGACATGTAGTCTGGCTTAAAACTGTCCTCGTCCGCACTGAGGTTCATAGGTTCCACCTTTGGTTCAGTTGTTCTCTTTTTAAGTTCACTCAAAATTTGTTTGTACTGTTCTTCTAATGTTTGCTCGGTATACATGTTACCCAATTTGAAAGCACGATACTTGCGGCGAACAACATCTTGCAACTGTACAATTCTTCTCGTAAGAGATTGATGTTTGCTGTTTCGTGGCATGTTTATAAATGACTAAAATTTTCAAAATTTTGTTCTTTTGAGAGAGTTTTACTGTAACATCAAACAATGGTCGAGGACAGGACGTGGGTAACCACAGAGGCTAGTCACTGCGCTAAAAGCATAGCTACAACACCAGGACAATCTCTAAGCATTTCCTTGGGAATATAAAACACTAACCTATTTCTTTACGGTAATTCAACTTGTCTAAAGAATAATCCTCTTTTTATGTCTTCTGATAAATCTTTATAGTTCAACTAAGGAAACTTTATTACCGAGTCCCTTGTAAAATGTCTGCTTGAGGTCAGACACTGGAATGAGCACTTTTTTGTTTTTGTCTTTAAATATATAGGTTCGTTTGAAACCACCTCGCCACTCTGGTACTTCAGCTATAGTGTAGTTGTCATTAACATTGGACTTTTCCATAAAAGACTTTAACTTATATAATGGTCTCTTTTCGTTGACTATGTGTAGTATGTAAGAGTTTAGTAACCGAAATTCATCCAAGTTCGCTGATGTAAAAACTCTCCACTTATTAACCCATTAGTGCATAAAGATTTTTTCGTCAAAAATTTTAATTTTTCTTCTAAAAACTATTTAGTTACAATTGTTTAACAATGAAAATATTATTAAAAAAATTTTTACCATCACAGATTTTCAAAAAAAGGGCGTCCTATTTTTAGGACACTATGCATGGAGACATCTTTTTCATTGGCGTATTCAGTCGTCCTGATGTTATTTATTTCAGTGTTATATTTACTTGGTGGACAAGGAAACAAAACAAGCGTTGACATAAAAATATACTTTATTAAAACAATTTCAATTGTATGAAGTCAAAATTTAAAATTTACAATGTAAAATACAGATTTACAAAACTTAAAAATGCCAAAAAAGAATTGTTCAAATGTTGTTTGGACCGAACCAGTTTGGATAACTCATTTACTGTGAATGGTATCCCTCGAAACACTTCGGATGTAGCCCAATATCACATTTTGAACACACAAACTATGCCTTTTTCTTGCAGAGTCCACATCTCCGTTGTTTCTCGTACTGTGTAGGCCAATGACCCTGGTTGCCAAATCGAATGTCTTGCATGGGATTTGGCTTTATTTTGCCTTGACTTGATGGCTTTCCATGCTTCTTCAAAAGATTTAGAGCAAGATTTCTTCTGAATTTTAAAAGCTGGCCAACAGTATCGTCTTTTGCAGAAGCTTTTTGTTTAAAATCCAGGCATTTGATACCGACACGTCAAAAAGGTAAACAAATATTGGCCACCACCATTTTCGTTGGCGCATTCTCGTCCTGTAGACCGCAACATTTTGGTCCATGAGGTCTACGCCCCCCATACCTTTATTATATGAAGAGAATACTGTGGGTTGAGCTACCTGTACTTTAGCTCTCTTTTCTCTCGACCACCTGTTTGTCATTCCAATAGACATGTTTTCAAAGTTGGTAGCCGCAGTAACTACACTGTTGTCTACCCATCTGACAAGCATGACGTCATCAGATGAGCGAAAATCATACGACCCTCTCCCTTTGGACTTCAAATCACTTGGATTTAACAAAGGACATTGTTCGGTTCTGTCTGCTCTCACAGTTCCGGTTGTGCAATATTTTTCTTTTGCCAGGTACTTTATGAGAGGAACTGAGGTGAAAAAATTGTCAATAAATATTTTGTGACCACTGTCACTGGGCACTTCAGCTTTTTCGAGCAATCGGGTCACTACATCGCCTCCAAGTCCAAATTTAGCTACCCGGGATGGATCTTTTCCAGTATAAATTTCAAATGCATAAAGATAACCACTGGATGAACATATTGCCCAATTTTTAAAACCAAAACGTATAGGTTTTCCTCTTATGTACTGCTTGGCATAGTGTTTTCCATAGTATGGGATCATGCTTTCATCAACAGACAGTTTTTCATCGAGTCCTCCATGGTGAGTAAACGATTTGTTTAGAGCGTCAATTATAGGCTTCAATTTATAAAGCCTATCATTTGGATCCAAAGGAGTGTTATCATTCAAATGGAGAAAACGAAGGATTTGTTCGAATCTGTTACAACGCATGCTTTCTGATAGCAACTTTGGTACATCATCTTCGCGTGACCAATACATCCTCTTGTTAGGATATTTTGCATATCCTGACATAAGCAAACCTCCAAAAACAACTAGTAATTCTTCTTTTGTTAAATTTAAGTCAACATTTTTCTGCAGTGCGTACAAATTGCTTTGATCAACAATTAAATTTAAAATGTCATCAGACAAAAATAGTGAAAAAAACTCTAAAAGAGTTCGACATTCCATAGCCTCATCAGAACAGGGTGTTGGGTCACATTGTATGTTTTGAGAAAAACAAGGCTCGTCGGCCTTCCATTGATTTATACGGGCCATTTTGAGCTCGGCCGCTAATTGTTTGGCTGTTTTATTTTTTGGTTTATCTTTACTCTTTTTTGTTGGTTTTGATATTTTTGGCAAAGATGGTTCATCTTCGTCATCTGAATCGCTCATAACAGTGAATGTTTTATTAGTTTTAACTTTACGTTGAGGTTGTTTTGATGCCCTACAACCTGAAGAAGTACTTGGTAATATTAGAGAAGAAGTTGATGGGCTACTTATCTGAGACTTGTGTTCCTCCAACCTTATGTCTTTGTCATCTTTGCAGGCTGTCTGAACTTCACAGATGCTTGAAAGTATATTTCGACCAAGATGGTTGAGATTGCCTTCATGATCGTCATCTGAGAGGTCACTGTCTACATCCGTGTCAACTCCGTCGATGGGTGGGATGACGAATATGAGACGTTCTTGATCATCATTAGTGGCCTTGAGCTCCGACAGAATGTCAGCGACGGATAAACTGCAATAATAAATGTACACTGTTAAAAATAATGCTATTGCTAGGCCAACACAACCAATAATCAAAATTAGCCTTATGTTATAGCTATTGCATAAGGCTAATGTCTTGATTGGTATGTATTTATAAATACATATTACTTACTTAGGTTAGGTTAGGTTAGGTTAGGTTAAAGATAGATTGGTATGTATTTATAAATACATAACTTTAAAAGAATATAATGTAATACTGATAGGCTAACTGAGTATGGACAAACTAAACAAGAAATAAATAGTTTATAGCCTAACACGTATTATTGGCCATTTGAAGTCTGGGTGCATAGTGTCCTTTTTATAGGACTCATAAAGAAAACCAGTAAATAAACATAGGAGTGTCTTTAAAAACTACTGAAAACTGACTTTTATTCACTCTACATATAGTTAGTAAACATAAAAATAGCATTGAACATAATTATAACTACATAGAAAATCATAATATAAATAACTTACCCCTCATGCGTGACACGAAAATTGTTACTGGACATTTTGTCATCTGTAGTGTAGAGGTTATGTTGTTAGAAGTGAACCATGTGCTTTCTCCCACCACTATCTCCTGCTGGATGCAGTGATGCCAACACAAACCATAGAAATAAAGAATTTCCCTCTCATATTATTGTTTTACCCTACGTCCTTTTTTTGGGACGCTATGCACTAATGGGTTAAGTAGGTCGCGGTCAGTGACTGTGTATACTCCAGTATTGTTTAAAGTAATTCCGAATTTAGAACAATGTAATGGGACTGTAGGCAACGCTGTTTTAAGAAAATCAACAGTGAATAATCCTTGCGCTAAATTATTTACAGCTGGCTCTCTTGACCGTTTTGATACGAGCCTCTTGCCAAGTTACATGTGACTCGAACGACATTTACCGAGTTAATGTTAAGTTCATTCTCAGACATGTTTGTTTTATTGGCTCTGTATAAAGCTTTATTAAAGCCGAGCAAGGTAGCGTGACTGTTTTCTTTTTCAAAGTGAATGGGTTCGCTACAAGTAATTTCGACTTTCAAAGTACTATTGTTTAGTTTTAAACTGAATTTTACATTTGATTTTAAGTTTTTATTACGGTAATTCTCTAAATTGTTAATCTCGTAAGAGCCAGTCGGAACTTTTATTACAGAGTCCCCGTAGTGGAACGAATCGTTCACATTTTCTTCTACATTTGGTATTGAGTTGTACGTTGTGAGATTGATCAAACCAATCTCCCAATCACCTTTCGACAAATCAATCGAAGGAAATATGTCGCAACTTAGCTTTGAACTCTACCCACTAAGGCAAAACATTTTCAACGAGGAACTCTAAGCACAAGTGTCCACAAATTACTGATTCAAAATCCTGTTATCTTTGATTATTATACTTTATATTCACACTGAGGCCCCAATACTTGATCAATTCCATAGGAGGACGCAAGTTACCAAAACTATCATAGTACAACACATTATTACCGCGCTTTTTATAACAAACCCAATGTGTACCTTCCCCTTGTATACTGTCCAAATTAATAATTGCGATTTCGTTCAATCTATGTTTATTCGGAAGTGTGTCCCTCATGTAGACACCTCGAAAGTGTGGAATGTTTAATTTTTTAGCGTAATTAACAAGTTCGTGATTTGAGAGGGCGTGTTCAGGAACGTAGACTATTTTGAAGTTTTTTTTTCTTACAAGTACATTTCTTCTTGTCTTTAGGTGCTTTCTTAACACCTCTTTCTACCCAGGGTCTTAAATACAAGCCCTTACCCTTCTTTATTTACGTGTTTATCTTTTATGAGAGCCACCCAACTTTGCTTTTGCCTTCATGGCTGTTGTAACTACCCAAGCTGCGGCTTTCTCACCCACAGACGAATCTGATGCTTTGAATCTTTGCCAAGCTCGTTCGGCCAAATCTTTGTCTGCTTGCGCTCTCCATGCTGTGTCTGAATACTGGGAGTAGGCTATGTCATGGGCCTTGCAGGCTTCGTCCAGACCGTTTATTCCCTTGTCACTCTTGCTAATCTTTTCTTTAATCTGGTCCCAGGACCACAGTACCTGTACACAAATGGGAGGTGGGCCTCCCAAGATAGTAGATCTATACCTTTGTTTAACGCTGCTCCAGCTAAATGTCCAATTCCTTCGAGTGCACTAGATACAAGTCCTCTTCCGTAGCGTTAAGTTTTCTTCATTAGATGTGTCTCTTACGAAGGATAGTTAAAGAATGGGGGAACTTTAAATCTATTTCACTTTATATTACCCCTCATTGTATGGCTGTAGAGAAACAGCTTGTGTACCGAATATTTCTTCCCAGTTTATGTAGTTTCAGTTCGGCGGACAGTGTTTCTGTACTCCTCCCTTTAGCGCCATGAATATGAGAAAAGAGTAACTGGCTGAATTTTCTAAGTTGTTTTTCAGATTTAACACTGTTTTCATAAATTTGCCCTTCTAGTGCAGTAGCCAAACCTTGAACATCATTCAGTCCCTCAGTCAGTGATGTCAGCAATGTACTTACCGTTTTTGTTTGTTGAGTTAATATTTCCAAAATATGCGATTTTACTTCGGTTACCTTTTTTCAATTTACGGCTTCGTCCATTTCTTTCGGATCTCTAACAAATATTATTCCCATATTATCAAAGTCCCAGTTGTCTTTGTGTTTCTTTGGGCAGTTTGCCAGTAGATATGACTTGGTTACAGCATCTTGATTATCAACTGAGTCAGCTAAAGAAACTAACCGTCTCTTTTCAAAACTGCAATAACCATCAGTTTTAACCGGAACAGCAGCATCTACATAGCGTTTGGTCGCTGCATGTTGTGGGCCAGTAGGGTCCTTTACTCTTGTTAGAAGTATATTCCCTATGTTAAGTGTTTTATGTTGGTACAATACACATTGTTCACCTATAGTTTTTTAATTCACGGCATCTCCGAGCTCCTTTGGCGCTGCTAGATTTTTTATTCTTTTGTTGCGTGCAGAATAGCTGTTGGGTAAGTTTGTCATTGTATTAGTCTCAAAGTATTTTCTCGTAACAACATCATTGTCGGCTATGGGGACACCAACGTTAACCATTCGCTTATTTTCAATATCAAAGTTTCCTTCGGGTGTTAGTTTAAAACCTTCGCCCGGTGGTCCTTTGCCAATGGCTTTGTCCTCAGAGGACAAGACACGTCCAAACTTGTCTACAGACAGTCGAACTGATGAAATCAGACTGTGTCTGTTTATTTAACGAAAATAACTAAAATACTTTCTTAAGCACGAATCTCCATTTAGAAGATAAGTATGGATCGACGTAAAATGTCTATTTTCATACCAATGATGTAAGGCGTCTCTATATTTGTTCCTTCCATTTAAATATATTTCCCTATAATGACAATCGTCAAAGTAATTGTCGAACCCCGATTCATCTTCGAACCACCAATTACACATACACAGTGTTTGCGGGACTATAATACCAATATTTCTTTCATTTTGTTTAATAAAGGACGAAATATGGTCAGATTCTACTATCTCGGGGTTCAAACTTATAAATGCATATAGTTCTGCACGGTTACGTATATAAATCGTCAGGATCCGTGGTGTTCAACTATAGACGTCCATGTAGTTCTGTTTTGTGTGGTGGTACTTGTCTTTTTAATCTGTATTATATCCCCGCCTATGTGTTTGTTTTAGATATTGCCAACTGTAAGTCGACCTCCTTTCTGATTTCATTTTCAGAATCACTTTGGAAAATGTAATAGGACTTCAAACATAATCTGTGTTTACCCTCCTTTTTTAAAAAAATATGGAACCAACAAGGTTCGTCACTTTCAACTTTGAAATGTACTGTTTGGAAGGTCTCGTCAATATGACCGAGGTATAAGGCTTAGCCATACAGTGAGGTTACATAGTCACACTGTCCAAGAGTACGGTTAATTTTATGATTCGCAAAACAAGAAAACTGTTTGAATTTTTTACTGTGTCCGTGTATTTTATCGTAAAGAAACTACACGGACTTTACGTGTCTGTAATGAAACTAACTTGCTCATAGTAGGTTAAGTAAGATCTGCATTTTAACATCAATTGGTAAAGTATCCATGTTTACTCGTCGAATCTCAACCTACTAATGATTTGTATCGGCTATTGCCAGCTCCTGATATAATTTTAGCTTCTTTTAATTCTTCGATTATATTTTGAATTTCGTTCCTATGATTACCATTTCCTGCCTCTGATGAGGCTATAATTAGTTTCAACCTATCGCATAACTCGTTCGGATTGTCCCAATAGGAAATGTCACGTGATCCAAAGTCATTTAGCCCTCTACCGTACATTGGTTTGGGAAATGATACGGAAATTATGTTTTATATTTTATGGAATTTGTCGGTCGGTTAATGTGGGTATGAGGTAAATAACCTTTTTTATGCGCATTTGTCTTTATAAGCGTCCAAGTCATCTTGTGTGTATAAATTTTCGTCGGGTTGTCTTAAATAATAATTTGTAAATACCTTCGGTTCTTCTGTACTGTACAGTGTACATTGTTCAAATGAATGTTTCCTTCGTTGTCGAATGTAAGCAGTTGATTACCTACCATTAGTTTATCACCGTCAACATGTGGCCCGTAAATATTGTCCATTTTATTCTTAACACCGGCTTCGTCTTTCAACAATTTTAACATGTATTTTTGTGTAATGGGTGCGTTAAATGTTTCTAAAACATACTGCGAAGCCTCATGAAACTTTGCGGGACTTTGAATTAATTGACTAACTGAGGGTAGGGGGGAAGATGTTTCAAACACTTGTGTGTCCCACGACGGTCCCGTAGACATGTAGTCTGGCTTAAAACTGTCCTCGTCCGCACTGAGGTTCATAGGTTCCACCTTTGGTTCAGTTGTTCTCTTTTTAAGTTCACTCAAAATTTGTTTGTACTGTTCTTCTAATGTTTGCTCGGTATACATGTTACCCAATTTGAAAGCACGATACTTGCGGCGAACAACATCTTGCAACTGTACAATTCTTCTCGTAAGAGATTGATGTTTGCTGTTTCGTGGCATGTTTATAAATGACTAAAATTTTCAAAATTTTGTTCTTTTGAGAGAGTTTTACTGTAACATCAAACAATGGTCGAGGACAGGACGTGGGTAACCACAGAGGCTAGTCACTGCGCTAAAAGCATAGCTACAACACCAGGACAATCTCTAAGCATTTCCTTGGGAATATAAAACACTAACCTATTTCTTTACGGTAATTCAACTTGTCTAAAGAATAATCCTCTTTTTATGTCTTCTGATAAATCTTTATAGTTCAACTAAGGAAACTTTATTACCGAGTCCCTTGTAAAATGTCTGCTTGAGGTCAGACACTGGAATGAGCACTTTTTTGTTTTTGTCTTTAAATATATAGGTTCGTTTGAAACCACCTCGCTACTCTGGTACTTCAGCTATAGTGTAGTTGTCATTAACATTGGACTTTTCCATAAAAGACTTTAACTTATATAATGGTCTCTTTTCGTTGACTATGTGTAGTATGTAAGAGTTTAGTAACCGAAATTCATCCAAGTTCGCTGATGTAAAAACTCTCCACTTATTAACCCATTAGTGCATAAAGATTTTTTCGTCAAAAATTTTAATTTTTCTTCTAAAAACTATTTAGTTACAATTGTTTAACAATGAAAATATTATTAAAAAAATTTTTACCATCACAGATTTTCAAAAAAAGGGCGTCCTATTTTTAGGACACTATGCATGGAGACATCTTTTTCATTGGCGTATTCAGTCGTCCTGATGTTATTTATTTCAGTGTTATATTTACTTGGTGGACAAGGAAACAAAACAAGCGTTGACATAAAAATATACTTTATTAAAACAATTTCAATTGTATGAAGTCAAAATTTAAAATTTACAATGTAAAATACAGATTTACAAAACTTAAAAATGCCAAAAAAGAATTGTTCAAATGTTGTTTGGACCGAACCAGTTTGGATAACTCATTTACTGTGAATGGTATCCCTCGAAACACTTCGGATGTAGCCCAATATCACATTTTGAACACACAAACTATGCCTTTTTCTTGCAGAGTCCACATCTCCGTTGTTTCTCGTACTGTGTAGGCCAATGACCCTGGTTGCCAAATCGAATGTCTTGCATGGGATTTGGCTTTATTTTGCCTTGACTTGATGGCTTTCCATGCTTCTTCAAAAGATTTAGAGCAAGATTTCTTCTGAATTTTAAAAGCTGGCCAACAGTATCGTCTTTTGCAGAAGCTTTTTGTTTAAAATCCAGGCATTTGATACCGACACGTCAAAAAGGTAAACAAATATTGGCCACCACCATTTTCGTTGGCGCATTCTCGTCCTGTAGACCGCAACATTTTGGTCCATGAGGTCCACGCCCCCCATACCTTTATTATATGAAGAGAATACTGTGGGTTGAGCTACCTGTACTTTAGCTCTCTTTTCTCTCGACCACTTTCAAAGTTGGTAGCCGCAGTAACTACACTGTTGTCTACCCATCTGACAAGCATGACGTCATCAGATGAGCGAAAATCATACGACCCTCTCCCTTTGGACTTCAAATCACTTGGATTTAACAAAGGACATTGTTCGGTTCTGTCTGCTCTCACAGTTCCGGTTGTGCAATATTTTTCTTTTGCCAGGTACTTTATGAGAGGAACTGAGGTGAAAAAATTGTCAATAAATATTTTGTGACCACTGTCACTGGGCACTTCAGCTTTTTCGAGCAATCGGGTCACTACATCGCCTCCAAGTCCAAATTTAGCTACCCGGGATGGATCTTTTCCAGTATAAATTTCAAATGCATAAAGATAACCACTGGATGAACATATTGCCCAATTTTTAAAACCAAAACGTATAGGTTTTCCTCTTATGTACTGCTTGGCATAGTGTTTTCCATAGTATGGGATCATGCTTTCATCAACAGACAGTTTTTCATCGAGTCCTCCATGGTGAGTAAACGATTTGTTTAGAGCGTCAATTATAGGCTTCAATTTATAAAGCCTATCATTTGGATCCAAAGGAGTGTTATCATTCAAATGGAGAAAACGAAGGATTTGTTCGAATCTGTTACAACGCATGCTTTCTGATAGCAACTTTGGTACATCATCTTCGCGTGACCAATACATCCTCTTGTTAGGATATTTTGCATATCCTGACATAAGCAAACCTCCAAAAACAACTAGTAATTCTTCTTTTGTTAAATTTAAGTCAACATTTTTCTGCAGTGCGTACAAATTGCTTTGATCAACAATTAAATTTAAAATGTCATCAGACAAAAATAGTGAAAAAAACTCTAAAGGAGTTCGACATTCCATAGCCTCATCAGAACAGGGTGTTGGGTCACATTGTATGTTTTGAGAAAAACAAGGCTCGTCGGCCTTCCATTGATTTATACGGGCCATTTTGAGCTCGGCCGCTAATTGTTTGGCTGTTTTATTTTTTGGTTTATCTTTACTCTTTTTTGTTGGTTTTGATATTTTTGGCAAAGATGGTTCATCTTCGTCATCTGAATCGCTCATAACAGTGAATGTTTTATTAGTTTTAACTTTACGTTGAGGTTGTTTTGATGCCCTACAACCTGAAGAAGTACTTGGTAATATTAGAGAAGAAGTTGATGGGCTACTTATCTGAGACTTGTGTTCCTCCAACCTTATGTCTTTGTCATCTTTGCAGGCTGTCTGAACTTCACAGATGCTTGAAAGTATATTTCGACCAAGATGGTTGAGATTGCCTTCATGATCGTCATCTGAGAGGTCACTGTCTACATCCGTGTCAACTCCGTCGATGGGTGGGATGACGAATATGAGACGTTCTTGATCATCATTAGTGGCCTTGAGCTCCGACAGAATGTCAGCGACGGATAAACTGCAATAATAAATGTACACTGTTAAAAATAATGCTATTGCTAGGCCAACACAACCAATAATCAAAATTAGCCTTATGTTATAGCTATTGCATAAGGCTAATGTCTTGATTGGTATGTATTTATAAATACATATTACTTACTTAGGTTAGGTTAGGTTAGGTTAGGTTAAAGATAGATTGGTATGTATTTATAAATACATAACTTTAAAAGAATATAATGTAATACTGATAGGCTAACTGAGTATGGACAAACTAAACAAGAAATAAATAGTTTATAGCCTAACACGTATTATTGGCCATTTGAAGTCTGGGTGCATAGTGTCCTTTTTATAGGACTCATAAAGAAAACCAGTAAATAAACATAGGAGTGTCTTTAAAAACTACTGAAAACTGACTTTTATTCACTCTACATATAGTTAGTAAACATAAAAATAGCATTGAACATAATTATAACTACATAGAAAATCATAATATAAATAACTTACCCCTCATGCGTGACACGAAAATTGTTACTGGACATTTTGTCATCTGTAGTGTAGAGGTTATGTTGTTAGAAGTGAACCATGTGCTTTCTCCCACCACTATCTCCTGCTGGATGCAGTGATGCCAACACAAACCATAGAAATAAAGAATTTCCCTCTCATATTATTGTTTTACCCTACGTCCTTTTTTTGGGACGCTATGCACTAATGGGTTAAGTAGGTCGCGGTCAGTGACTGTGTATACTCCAGTATTGTTTAAAGTAATTCCGAATTTAGAACAATGTAATGGGACTGTAGGCAACGCTGTTTTAAGAAAATCAACAGTGAATAATCCTTGCGCTAAATTATTTACAGCTGGATACGTTTTACCTCTCGGACCTGTGGGTAGGTTGGGTGGTAAAGGTCCGAATGCTACGTTATATGCTACAAATATGTTACAATTTGATCTTAACGCTCTTTTATAGACTTTCATCGGTGATCTTATCGGTATACTTCTTTCTGTTAGTACGATACACCTAGCGGCGTGCGGAATATTACATCCATATCCTAACATTTTTAAGTAAATCTGTTTAGTTAATATCTCCATGATCTGTTTCAAGAGTGGAGCCAAAAGAGGGAACGATCTGAATCTTGACAAGAAATTTTGAGGTTGTCTCCCCGTACAGTTTAACATTTCCTTGTGATAAATCACTAACTGAATGGTTAATTTTTGTTCATCGCACTTACTTAGAAACATTTCCCAAATGTTACGATTATAAACTCGATCACTCGAGGATATCATTAACCCTCTCCCGTTTAAATTCCCGCCACGCGACCATGACGCTGCTGGGCAGTATTATTTCTGGCCGCCCCACCGCTTGGATCACGTTTCTGTAATCGTGTTTTTTAAAACGTAGTTTTGAACATAAATAGTACATATTATATATCATTTTAAAGCTTATTTAACGTTATAAATTAATATCTAAATACACAGCATAGTTAAATTTAATTATTATACATAGGCCTAATTTTTAGTTTTATTATATTTTTTAGAGAATATTGTTTTTATGATATCAGCAAATATATACAAATGTAAAATAATTCTAAATATTTAAAATAAATAATTAATTATAAACAAGAAACATACCAGTCATTGTGATATTTCCACACTTCTTTCTTGATGGTATTCTAAAAAACAATTAACACAATAAAATGTTACATCTCCAAACAGTGCGAAGTCCTCTGCCCGTTTATGTTTTTCTATTTCGTACAAACTCCATAAACCCTTCTATTTTCCATCTTCTCTAGCTTGTGTGCAGATTTTGGAGAGGTTATTGCCGAAGGAAGACTTCTTTTTCGGCCAATCTGTTTCCTCGAAGTAAAATTTCCAATTATAGTCCCCGCGCGCTAAGTATGCATTTGAGATTTTTAGCATTTAACTTGAAACGGTATCGGCAACACCGCACGGCAGCGGTGGACATCCGCCGCCTTGTCCCTGACTCACGGGCGCGCCTCCTGAATAGCCTCTTTCAAAATTACGAATTATAAATTTTTTTATCCTTGAAGATTGTTAGTATTTTTTATTTTGAGACAATTTGCCTTACTTTGCTGATAATAAATATGTAAATATAATTCATATCGCACAGTTGTAAGCCTCATTATATACCCATAAAATAAAGTGTTAAATTACATGTATATGAAATCCTGTTTATACTCTCTGGCACGCTTCTTGGAAAGCCCAAATATGTGTAATAATTTTTTTTCAACTCTAGATGATTGCTAGAATTTTTTATTTTAAGATAATTTGCCTTGTTTTGCTTATAATAAATATGTAAAAATGATTAATATCGGACGTTTGTATGCCTCGTTATGTTTAAGCTTTAGGAACCACTAGTTTAATTTGATATGTTAAATTAAACGAACTAGCATAAAATGAAGCGTATCTGGTAGCTATACAATAAATTATTATTTACCTGTATATTTAATCCTGTTTCTAATCTAACGGTGAGACACCTAGGTCTTCAGACACTCCTGGAGGGAACTGGTAGTCTTGGAGATCATCAACATCTCCCTCTTCACTGCCACTGTCACTGTCACAGTCACTATATATGTCGTCATCGTCATCCACCCCCAGACTAATTATAAATTGTTCCACGTCCTTATGATGCAGCCCCTCTGCTTCCCAAGCTTTTTTCACCAGGGCTTTAGTGTGTGAGACGTACTTCGCCCACATCTCGGACGTAAAGTTATTTATAGAATCTCTAAACAGTTTTTCAACATCAGATAACTTATACGTAACATTCCGCTCTTTCACGTAATCTTTGAGCCAGGCCCATACCATTTCTATGGGGTTATATTCGCAGTGATAGGGGGGCAGTCTTAAAACTTTATGTCCATACTGTTCCGCCATCTTATCTAATACATACTCTGGGCGTGAAGGTTTATGTTTTTTAACTAGTTCTAAAAGTTCTAGTTTGATGGAATTAGGGCTAAACGATATACCTTTTCGCGTTAACCACTCAACTATATCACCTTTTTTATTTTTCATTGTTGGTGCTTTGTCTAGTATCCTTGAGTGGTAGGGGGCATTATCCATTACTATGGTACTTTCTTTTTCAAGGTTAGGAAGCAAAGAGTCCTGAAACCAACGTTAAAACGTTTTTGAATTCATTTCTTCGTGAAAGTCGACGGTCTTTTTTTGAGGTAAATATCAATGGCTGAGACTGTATCCAGCCCTTTGATGATCCCGCATGGCAAACAATCAACCTACTTCCCTTCCCTATCGGAGCCCCCAGACTACTCTGAACAGTGTCATCAGTCCAACCGGTCGTTTTTGTAGTATTTTTGTTAACCCACGTCTCGTCTAAAAATACAGTTTTTTCCCAATCAATATTTCTTGAAGCCCGTAAAAACGATACCTTGCTAATGCAACTTCAGGTTTCTCAAGGAGTACTTTACGTTTATTAATTTTTTTATACTTAAAACCAATTTTATTTAAAATGTTTCGTAGAGAAGTGCTTTTCCCCCTAAAAAGTCTACATTCACATAAACTTTTTAACAGTTTGGGTACAGTAGGCACTTCCTTTCTATTGTAGTAGGAATACACGTGTCGCCTTATTGCATCAGTATCAAAATTATCAATGCCTGTAACTGGTTTAATTTTATTTCTTTTTTTTACCTGGTGTTGTCATTACTGGCATCCCATTGGCGTTTCTTTCAGCTGTCTTCTCTTGATTTCGAATATTTATAACAGAATGTTCACTTATATTACAAGCTTCTGCGACCCGTTTTAAAACTTGATTTACGTTTCTGACCGGTCCATTATTTGTTTTCTCCTGTTGGAAGTATCGCACGACACTCAGAACAATCGTTCTAGCCTGACTATTAAGTGTTTTCCCTTTAACACTCGTCATTATTTTTCTAATTCGACCAACCCCACAAATGTATTCTACAAATTCTCGGACTCCATAGAACTCACAACCACTGTCACAGATGAGTAGAGATAGACTGAGATATAAACAGATGAAGAGGAAACACAAAATGTAGATGTAAATAGCAACAAATACGCCTGTATTTTTATAATATTTATATTGGTTTTTTAAAGATTATTTGTTGTCCGATTGAAAATATTTTTTAATGTCCATGATCGTGAGAAAATTCTCTTCTCAATGAACATTTTAAATTAATATTATAAGTATATTTAGAAAAAAAGTACACCTTTCAATGAAGGCCTAGCCCTTAACTGGTATGGCTGAAAATGGGGACACTCCCGGTATGGTGGGGTCAAATCTGACCCCAATTTCATTTTTTAAATAAAACTCACATTTATGAATCAATTTTTTAAAATAATGTATTAAACTCTTTATTAACAGGTTGTCTATAATGTAAAGTAAAAAATATTACAAACAGTCTGTTTTACTTATTTAAAAAACCTAGAAATGAAAAATAAGTCACTTTTTAAAATTTTAAAACAATACTTCATAAAAACAAAAAAATATCTATCAACTTCTACTTGAATCTTGGTTTTTCGGCCCAATTTGTGTAGAGGAAGGTTTGACGGCACAAAAACCTGAAAAACCCCAGAATTGAATCAGTCATTAAAATTCTGACATGATGGTAACTCAGGTAAAAATATGAAGTGAATGTATGAGTTCTACTTACTTTTAGTCAGTGTTGCAGGAGCTGCAAACGGTCTTTGTTGATGAATGTTCTCTGCACACTCCCAAGTGACAAACAGCACACTGAAGTGGGTGTTTTTATCCACGTTCCTCGGGCAGAGGCTGCAGCGGCGCCTCTTCGGTTGCGGTGGCCCCCTTGGGTCGGCGTTAGCGCGTCGAGCAGGCAGCGCTGGAGGATGTTCATATTCCTGGGCAAGACGAGCTAGACCGACTGTTGGTCGTTGCCTCGATACATATTTTTGTATGGACATGGACAATTCCCGTGGTAGAGTGTTGATTTGAAATCGCCGCTGTAGATGTGGTCTTATTAGCTCGAATCCTAATGTTTTCAAAAAAAACTGACGTTCAACCTGTTTGTGCAAGTCAACAGAATTGATAATCACGTATGAATTCACTCCGGCAATGTTCAAAACTGCAAACCACACCACTTGTGGCCAACGCCTACTTCTTCTTCCAACGGAAAATGTTGCACACTTTTGGTCTAGGGCGTCAACCCCTCCCTTTGTTGTATTATAGAATTCTATTATTTCGGGTTTGTTCTCATTTATTTCATTGACTTTCTGGTCATGATGCAACGTAGAAAGCAAAGTCACACTCCTGTTCTTCTTAGGCACATAAGCGACAAGGGTTTGATCTCTAGTGAAACCAAGTTTTTTGACAAGTTCAATTGATGTAAAGTAATTGTCCGCCGTTATGTTTCTTTTAGAGTTCACCACAGGCTGAACAAGGCTCAAGACAGTAGCAGTGGGACTCAGCAGTCTGTCTGGATTTTCCACAAAGTTTTCCCCTGAGTACACAAGTGCATTGAGAAGGTAGTGGGTTCTGGCATCACATAAACAAAATATTTTTAACCCATATTTAGCGGGTTTGCTCTTCATATACACCCTGAACGCACACCTTCCACGAAATGGCACAAGCATTTCATCTATGGTGAGATTTTCTCCACAGGCATATAAGCGACAAGGGTTTGATCTCTAGTGAAACCAAAAATAGAAGAATGGACTGGTCGATGTCTGTTTGGCTTGAACTGCTCTGGAATATCCCTTTTGTTTTGCCGAATAGTTCCGACATACGTTAACTGTCTTTCTTCAAGTTTTTTGACAAGTTCAATTGATGTAAAGTAATTGTCCGCCGTTATGTTTTTTTTAGAGTTCACCACAGGCTGAACAAGGCTCAAGACAGTAGCAGTGGGACTCAGCAGTCTGTCTGGATTTTCCACAAAGTTTTCCCCTGAGTACACAAGTGCATTGAGAAGGTAGTGGGTTCTGGCATCACATAAACAAAATATTTTTAACCCATATTTAGCGGGTTTGCTCTTCATATACACCCTGAACGCACACCTTCCACGAAATGGCACAAGCATTTCATCTATGGTGAGATTTTCTCCACAGGTGTAATTCGCTTGGCTATTTTGTATAAAGTTATTGAAAAACTCTGATACGTGAGCAAGTCTGTCATTCTGTTTTCTTAGGTTTCTCGTTTTGATATCATCAAAACGCACAGCTGCAAGTAGGAATAACATTCTTTTTTGGGACATTACACAGCGAAAAATATCACGCCCTGAACCATCAGTTGCAAATAAAGATTCCAAATCTTCATGGTTTGATTTGAAGACTCCACTCAAATAGAGTAACCCAATGAATGCTTCAAGCTCAATAATGTCTGTGTGTTGGGTAAACTGACAATTCATTGCATTTTCACCATATTTAGATACAATATCAGTGATTCTTTCATTAGTATGTTCAACCATGCTTTCAATCATGTTTTTGTCGATCAGAAGTTTCCACGCTTCTATGGGTGTTTTTGGCTTTGTAGCTTTCGCAGCTCCTATGAGGCCAGGAAGTTTGGTAATTATGTTTATTGCCCTTGTCCTGCTTGCGGCTGGTGGAACTTTCGCCCACTTCTTTTGGGTTTTTCCATAAAAATAATTTGCATGATCTTGAGCCTCGTTGTCAATCACTGAACCACGTCTTCCCTGGCCTCTCCTGTGACCACTACCACGTCCTCTCTCATGCTGCTCACGAACGGGAGTATTGACAGGTTCTTTGTCACCTTGATGTCCATGAGCAATATCAACGTTTAGGACAGGATTGTTATCAGGCTCATCCTCGCTTGAGACATCTTGAGGCTCATAAGTGGGACATTCATTCGGATCATAATCGGGGTCAGAGTCAGTATCGTCTTCAAAATTTACACCTTGAAACACGGGATGGCGAACGCTAGCTGCAGGAGTATCGTCTTCAGACAAATATTCCTCTACATCACTACATCTTTCATGATTAATTGTAGGTGCATCCGAATACTCAGAAATATTGTCAGGTCCATCATTCAAAAGACGGTCGATTTCTGCATTGTTGTCAGCAAGGTTTCCTTCATCCATATTGAGTATCCAACAAAAACTAATGTAAACGAAAGTTGACACAATTATTAGCACAAACCGCACAATATAATGCTCAATACACACCAAAAGCACTCACCCCTGTAAAAAATATTAATAATAAACTTGTGACGTAACCGGTATGGTGGGGTCAGATCTGACCCCAGACGCTCCGTGCACAGGTGTTAAGCGGCCGAAAGCAACGGCGAGACTGACGGTCGGTAGGGGGAGTCAGGATAGAAGAATACTTAAAATGGCGGCTCTGTTGGCCAGCGCTAAATTAGCGAAATCATAGATTTAAACGCTCTGGGGTCAGATCTGACCCCACCATACCAGTTAAGGGTTAGTAGTGATTCATTTCCGGCCAGATGTCTGTAATAGGATAATTGAGGGGCTGGCGAGACCGCTGCGTTGCCAGTTTGTGCAAATCCCAAATGCAAACTTATAACGCGTGCACAATAGTTGTTGTAAGAGGGCCTTTTTAAACTCTAATTTTGTGCTACCGTGTTTTGTGTTTTCTGGTCTATTTGATAGATTTTTAGTATAAACGCATTAACAATACTCGTGTTCACAACAAAATGATAGATATATTTCCACCACTTTTTAGATGGCCTGCCAAAACTGTAGTAGCTGCGGTACTGATCCGAGCGATCAACGCCACCCATATTCATCGTATATTGGCATACCACTTTGGGACATTTTACTGTCACCTTCTGTTAGCCCTTTCCTGTTTTTCTGTCGATGTCATGTTCAATATTAGGATTAGAGTTTGTTGAGAAAAACATTACATCCCGGTTATCTCTCCAAACTGTCGGAGTTTTGATTTGATCTAACAACCGATTTGATCTAACAGTCCCACATGTATATGTATTCTGTTGTAGGAGTATGTTGCACAAATTGAAAGAAGAAAAGAAATTATCATAATATATATGATGATTCTTTCCAAAGAACGGCTCAGTCAGGTTCAAAACGACCTGCTCACCAAGTAGGCGATCATTGTTCCTCAGCTCCTTTTTCCCTAAATAGACATTTCCTCCCAAAAAGTAACCAGTTTTTGAACAGGCTATAGCCCACATTTTCTCATCCCCCACTTTACTGGTTTTTTTGGCATGTATTGTTTTAGGCAAAATCTGCCTTTGAAACCAATCATGGCTTCATCAATAGCTAAATCACGCTCAGGCTTATACAAATTTTTATATGTGTCAATAATATTCAATATAGGCCTAATTTTATACAAGATGTCATAGTCGTCATCCTGACGATTTGGAGGCTCAAATACGTCAGTTACGTGAAAATACTGATTAATTTTTTTGGACCGACTGTATGTCATTACCTGACGCACAAGTCGACAATAAACTAAATCTTCTCTGAAGTATTCTTCAACACTTGGAAAATCATAAATGCCCATAAAAATATCAATTGCTACGTGGGCTTTTATTTCCTCCTTTGTAACTGGAGTCTAGTTTTTATCAATTGTTCCAGATTGTTGCTTGTAATTTACATATTCATTTGTGCAGTGAACAATATTGTCATAAAATGCATTCCCACCTACATGTAAATCAAAATATTCAAGTTCAGTAGGGCAAGAAGATAGTCCATGTGTAACACCACTTTCTTCATTAAAACCATTTGGTTCAACATACCTTATTTGTTGTGACCACACTGGTGGAACACGAATAATACGAGGACGAGGCCTATTTGTTGTCTGCCCATCTTCAAGGTCAGGGTCATCTGCCGAATGAGAATCATCACTTCCGTAGTTTTGAAGGTTAGGCTGTTCAGTATCTTCGTTATCGGGGATATCATTTAGATCAGAAATATCGTCGTCACTAGACACCTCACTCTCCACTTCCGACTCATTTTCAAATATGCGGTCAATTTCACTATTACGCAAAAACTGATCTTGATTCATAATAAATCACTAAGAATCAATCACAAACAATCACTGTATTTTGGCGGTAAACAAACACGCTAATACTGTACATACATGCAATAATATTATTTAGTTTCTTATTTAGTCAGCTGGCGTTGATGTATAGTTCCATTCCAGTGTGCCCGTAAGGTAGCAGCACTAAACAGAGGGAAATATATTTTACTGCATTTAGCTGCAGATTCATAAAAATAATGTTTCTCAGAGAGCAGCACATTATTGTTTAGGTAGAATAGAAAATCAATTCTACATATAGACAGTACCGCAAAAGTTTCTTTGAGGCGATAACAGATCGCGCAAGCATCTGTAATTTGAGTGAAGGCGTTTGGAGGCAATCCGTCAGTAGCACCACGCCCATCGAGGAGGCGCTTCGAGGCGGATTGACGGGAGAGGGTTAATAGAACAACCGCGGGTGTTTGTAAAATTGTATGTTTGTGTCTCCAAAATTTGTTGTTAAATTTATTCAACTTTCTACTACAATAATTTCCACAAAACTTCTTTTTATCAGCGTAATAGTTTGTGCATAAATTTGAAGTTATGTGTCTTTACCTTACACTTTGGTTTCTTAAACTGAGCAATGTCGTTATAATAAAAGAAGCGTACAATTTTGGAGCCTGTCACTAACTGTTGTTGAAAATTTAAGTTGACCGTATTTATATTACGAGACTAAAAACTTGTCAAAACTAACCTGTATCTCTTTTCATTCAATTCCACAATCCTTACTAATACAAATAAAACTGTAATTATCTTTCCAAGCTAAAGCACACATTTCTTTAAACTTTTCAAAAGTCATGTCTGTATTAACTGGTCATTGTACACATGTTTAAGATTTGTATCGTCCTGTTTGAATAAAATAATCAAGTTTGTATTATCTCTCACTAACTGTTTGGGTATCTTACTGTAGGTTTGTCCTATATAAAAAGAATCAATGTTATGTCGGCCCATAGTAAAGTAGTTGCGTATATTATCGTGTTTTTCACACGCAATGTCGTTAAAAATCATAATAGAGTTATTTTTAGCTTCTTTAGGCAGTAAGACTTTAGTGTTTTCATCAAATACAAAGTATCCAATTTCCTTAGGTAAAACACTTTTTAAAAATTGATACTTGGGTTGGTGTAGGGACTTTAAGAAAGTGTAAACATTTTCAAACCTTAAACCGTTTGGATCGAACAAAATGTTGAAAACAACGTTTGTTTTGCCACAATTACTAGGTCCAGCCACTATACACCTTATAGTGGATGGTAATAATGGTCCATGTTTAATGCCACTACCAGCGCGTATAGTGTACATGTCAAAGTTTTGAACTGGTAGCTTTGTGTTCTGTTCAACAACATGCATTGTTGAGGTATGAATGTACATGTAGGGAATATCCTATTTATACCAAGTCTTTCTTATTCACCCATGTTTTGTATTTACCATCGTATCCTGCCCATTTAACTAATACTTTGTCCTCTTTTTTTCTAAGTACTTTTTCTACCAAGTATACATCACCGGACTTTGTCTTTTGCAGCTTTTTTTCATAGAAACTCCCTTTAACCCTCCATCTGATAGTAGTAAACTTCCAGAATAATAAGCCATTTTATAGCCACGCGCATCATTATTTTCAAAAATTATTTAAAAATACGTCCAACAAGCTAAGTATTATGTTATACATATCATTTTCTTTGTTATAAACCGTAGATATACATAAATATATAAAAATTGAACTTACCTCTGTTCAGAAATTTTTCACATCAAGTTGAAAAAGAAAGTTTGTAAACTTTTTCAAGTTTCTGTTTTTAACTTTTTTACTACTTGAGCAAAAAAGAAACTTCAATTACACTAAATATGCACAATTTTACGATGAATAAAAAATGTTATTACATATATACACTTATTTACAACAGATTCCTTGTTTTTTCATAAAAACTAAAACTATGTACAAATTTTTTTTAGTCCGAATCATACACTTTTTTTTCTTTTTACAATTGGGTCTTTGGCACAAACAACACAAATCAGTTCGTTTTTCCCAGGTAAATGTTCAAGTAAATGGCCACCATTTCCCTTTTCATTTGGTACATGTGGTACATCTTCTTGACTTGCTAATGCTACAATTATACTATCTACAAAATCTTCCCTAGAAATAGGAGAATCAGTATTTCTATAATATAAAAGATATGAATTAAATACAGCAATATCGAGAAGGTTGAAAAAGATTTTCTTCCAATACTTCTTTGTGTTTCTTGCACAAGAAAGATGGTAGATGCTCTTGTCACTGCAGTCAACCCCTCTATTAAATACTAACTGAATTCGAACAACATTTTTTTATAGTTTTTAATCATTCTCACTTATTTACCAAAATGCCACCATGACAACACAAACAATAATATTCCAAAAACAACCAGATGATTGTTGACAACTAAATATACAACAATTCTCCTACACATATTATTTTCTCTATAAGTCCAATTTTATAACTGGGCGTCTAAGCCTATCTGACCGCCTCAGTTGGGGAACTTGTGGAGGGTTTCTTTCTGGTGATTGGAAAACTTGGCGTTCATCCGGCTCCAGGTGATCATGACAATCCACTTCTTTTGGTACTTCATCTTTAACATTAACTTCTTGAGACGTATTCTTGGATGAATTGCTTGTAATTTCGTTAGGTGTGAAGTTACTTTTGAAGTCAGGCTGTTCTCTCCTAGCAAAATTTTGGAAATGAAGTAGGTTTTCCTGTGATTTCCTAAGTTGAATATCTACTTCACATTTCCTAATTTGATCAAGATGACGTTTTACTATGTACCCTTTATCTAATTCAATTAAATAATGAATTTTGCCAAGTTTCTCAACAACAGTTCCATATAGCCAGAAATTTGAAGCTGAATAATTTCTTACTTGTACTCTCTCACCAATCCTTAATGATTTACATGCTGGTTGTTGAACCTTGTTCTTATCTGAGGAAGGGGGAAAGATAAGGTTTAGCTTGGTGCGAATATTCCAACCCATAAACTTTTCAGCAGGAGTTGCTCCGCAAGCTAAAGGTGTAGCCCGGAACCTAAACAATATTGAATGTAGTTTCAGACTCAATGATTCCTTTTCTTCCTCCTATGACTTTAACCTTTGTTTTAGGATCTGAACATACCGCTCCGCTTGCCCATTCGTCGCCGGGTGGCCAGGAGCTATAAATCTTTGCTTAATGCCATTTCTGATACAAAAATCTATAAACTCTCCAGAAGTAAATATTGAAGCGTTGTCACTCACCAAAATCTCTGGAAGGCTATTCCGAGAAAATATTTCTCGTAACATCGTTATTGTAGATCCAGTGGAAGGAGAGCTGTTGATCATTTTAATTTCCGGCCACTTAGATTTAGCATCCATCAAAACTAAAAAATGATGCCCCTTAAAGGGCCCGGCATAATCCAAATGAACACGCTGCCAGTTTTTCTCTGGAACTTCCCAAACATGAAGAGGAGCCTTTTCGGGGTTATTCTTGATATCACAACAGGCCTTACAGTTTCTCACTGTATGCTCTATGTCAACATCAATATTTTTCCAGTAACAAAATCTTCTTGCTAATGCTTTCATCTTAACAATGCCAATATGTGTATCATGCAACTCTTGTAAAACTTCGTGCTGGATTTGTTTAGGTATTACTACTCGTTGCAAGAAATAGAAGCGAACGTTTCTCAGTTAATAACAAAACTTGAAGAAGCTTTCGGAACAATTTCGGAGCTTCAACAATCATTAGACGAAACTAAAGCTGAAAATTATTTATTAGAATCTAAGCTAAAGGAAACTAAATTAGATGTTCGTACTGTGTTGAATGACTCTTTAAACCTGCAGGATGTTATCACTGAAGAAAGAGACACCATTCGAAATGAAAGTATTGCGTTAAAAAGTAGTTTAAGTGTTTGTAAAGATAAGTTAAGTAGGGCTAATGAAGAGATAAGTAATCTACAGTCACTGCTTTCCGAAACTCACACATCTATTAAATCTCTTACTTTTAGCTTAAAAGAGCGTGAGCGTATAAACTTAGATCTAAAAAAACAGCTAGTTAATCTAGACATGCAGATAAAAAATGAGCGTGAAAATGCCTGGCAGTCAGGCCGTTGGGTAGATGACAAAATACTAGACTCTTATTTCGAAGCTTTTAATGAAAATAACTTGTGTAACTCTTACTGTAACACTCTATTCTTAGGCCCAACTCTAACCCAGTTGATTAGACATGGAAGCTCAGATGTAGTACAGCATCAATTGAACTCTCTTAGTTTTAACAATTATGACTTTGCTTTCATGTGTGTAAATGACAATGGAGCTGAGCTCAAATCTGACAATGGCACGCATTGGAGCTTACTCTTTTTAGATCTCAAAGCTAAATCTGGATATCATTTCGATTCCCTTCAGAGCCATAACTTTAATAGTGCAAAAAAACTGTTTACTGAAGCCCTGAATTTTGATGAAAGTAAGTTTTTCGAAAGTAAATGTAAGCAACAGAGCAAAGGCTTTGAATGTGGTATATATGTTCTGGTGAACGCTAAGTTTGTAGATGAGGGTTACTGCAGAAAAGTAAAGCCTGGTTGTGCATCATTCCAAAACTGGTATAATTCCTTCCAGGTGACAGTTGCAGAAAATGTAGATGTTTGTCTGCCTGTTGTTCAGGTGTTAGAAGGTGCACATCTGTACTCTAGCCCACACTCCCAGTCCCTGCGGACTGACATTGGTAACTGTAGCAAAGATGTTGAATACCATAAAAATAATGGTCCTATATGCACCACAAAAAAATCCACTACTACTGTCAACACTGTTTCCGTAGCTAAAAATATAAACAAAAGTAGCTGGGTTAAGGTTAAATCTAACAGCAAGCATGCTTGCTCTCGCAATAAAAATATTGTAGCACAACCTAGTTTTAATCACAAAAACAAGTATAATATGTTGAGGGACGTAGAACACTATGAAAATGTAGACTTAGATGTAAGCCCCGTTGTTATAAATAAAGTCTCTGGAAAGTGGAAAGTCAGTAACAGTAAGAGAGCAAAACATACTCGTGAAAGCCTGTGCTCAAATCACAATGCCAGCTCAGTTTCCTCTAGATATAAGCCTAAAATAGTATCATTAAGTATAAATGACAAAATCCTTTGTGACTTGCAATCCCCAAAAAGTTTAAACACAAGTGATACCTCCTTGACATCTAATTGTAAATCTGAGGAGTGTCCGGCAGAGGCTCCTTTAGTCTTAGAGGAACAACTTTCTGTAAAGGAAAGGAAGGTTATTGAAAGTAGGGATGGTAGCACTGGTAAACGTTCTTTGTCAGACTGTCTGATTATTGGCGATTCAATTCTTAAGTATTCGGCCAGGCAGTGTGCGGATAGTGGTGCTACCATTGATTGCAATCCTGGGGCTAAAATCCTGTACATAAAACAAAAACTTCTTGGGTATGTCAAGAAAAATCCAAAAGTAATATATCTCCATGTAGGGACAAACAATTTGAAGCAAGGTTTCTGTGGTGGTAAAGGTTATAATGGAGGTTGGGGGAAGCGGGAAATGCTTAATGACATGGCAGACCTGCTTTCCACAGCAAGACAAACCTTTCCAGCATCGCAAATAATCCTAAATAGCATTCTGTATCGGGCTGACATCAGTGATGCAGCATTGATAGATTTAAATGACCAGCTTCAGTTAATGTGCTGGAACTTTGGTGTCCGTTTTGTTAAAACTTGGCACTTTATTTCTAGACGTCATTTGGCAAAAGATGGTCGCCATCTCAGCAAGTATGGGAATCGTTGTCTTGGCTATCTCATGCTTCGAACTTTGAAAAGGGTTCACTGTGGGAGGTCTGAATCACTTGCCGGGGGTCAGCGGCCGGGGGAGCTCTCTCTTGAAAACACCGAGACTGTGTTTCCTCACCGGTCAGCGACGGGCTCGGCTGGTTTTTTAGAGCCCTCCCCCAGTCTTCCATCACTGATATAGGGTGTAATGCTCTAAAAGTCCTCCATCAAAATATCCAAGGGCTTGAAAGTAAGCTTGATGTCTTTCAATCTTCTATTGATAAGGAAGCCCCCGACTTGATATGTATTTCTGAGCATCACCTGAAACAGTTTGAGTTCGACGTTTTGAGGTTGCTTGGGTATGTTGGAGTCTCTTCCTTTTGCCGTGGAAACCTAAGTAAAGGTGGAGTTTGTATCTTTGCAAGGGAAACGCTAAATATCGAGAAGGTTGATGTTTTGGGGTACTGCCTGGAGGGCAAGTGTGAATTGGCGGCTGTAAAGGTAAGCTTTTATAAAAGAGTTTTTCTCATTGTGGTTGTTTACAAGCCAACTCCCTTTTCGGCCTCTCTTGAGGAACACAGGGCTTTCTATAGTCATTTGTCATTATTCCTAGATAAAGTTATGTCACCGAATCATAGTACACTTGTGGTAGGTGACTTCAACGTAGATTTATCTGATTCAGGCCTAAAGGTTGATGAGCTGGTGCATACCATGGAGTGTCATGGATTGAGGAACATTGTCTGGTCATTTACGAGGGAGTTTAAAGAATCTAGGTCTCTTATTGATCACGTATACACTGATCTTCCTCAAGATCATGTCACTGCATCTGTTCTTGTGACTGCCTTGGCAGATCACCACGCCCAGATGACTGTAGTCAAGCTGCCTCCACAAAGGGATGCTTCACCGAGGTTTCGCTCTTGCCGGTCATTCACTGAGGAAAACACGTTGATATTTAATCATTTTCTTGCTCATGAGCAGTGGGATGAGGTTTATAGCGCAGTTTCAGTTGAAGCAAAAATGGAGAATTTCATCTCTACGATTTCTTTTTATATAAACCAGGCTTTCCCAGAAAAGAAGATAAGGTGCAAAAAGAAAAAGTTTTATAGCAAAGTTTCCTTAAGCAAAGAGCAGGCTGATCTTCGGGACTTAGTCAGATGGTGGTACTTCATTACCAAAGATCTAGAGAGAGCAAACCCGCTAAGACAACACTACCTAAGACTGAAATATCAATATCGTAATAGTATAAAATCTTCAAAGTGTCTCAAGGTGTCCAAACAAATCAGTAACTCTTCTAACAAATCGAAGACCATGTGGAACATTATTAATGAAAATAGGGTCACCTCAAAGTCACATAATGAATTTAATTTTGCTGTAAAAAATAACAATGGAAAACTGGTCAGTCATCCTAAGGAGATCTCCAACCTTTTCAATGATTTCTTCATAAGTATAGGACTATCACAGTGTTCCAACTTGAACGGCAAGAGTGCAAGTTCCCCTTCTAATGAATACTCTTCTTCGAATTCCTTCTTCTTAAGACCTGTAAGCGTAGTAGAAGTTATTGATTTGATAAATTCATTACAGCCTAAAACGGCATCTGGAACTGATAATGTATCGTCTAAGCTCCTGAAATCCTGCTCAAACTTTCTAGCAAATCCTCTAGTAAACATTATCAACAGCTCATTTGAAACTGGAATATTTCCCGACTTTCTGAAGCTTTCAGTTGTGAGTCCAGTTTTTAAGAAAGGAAAAAAGGAAATGCTTGACAACTATAGACCCATTGCAATAACATCTTCATTCTCTAAGATTTTTGAGAAAGCAGTTTTAAATAGATTGATTTCTTTCATGGATAGATATAGTATTTTATTTTCTGGTCAATTCGGCTTTTTAAAGGGCAAGTCTACTGTAGATGCCATGTTTTCTCTTATTAACATAGTTGTAAAAGAGCTGGATCAAAGAAAATCTGTTGTGGGTGTCTTTTTCGATCTCAGAAAAGCCTTCGACATGGTAAATCATGGTCTGCTGCTTGAAAAACTTGAAAGCATTGGGATTCGGGGCACTGCTCTAAAGTGGTTCTCCTCCTTCCTTATCGGTCGCAGGCAAATAGTAAAGATACCCTCAATAGATCAAGACTGTATGACATTTTCATACTCAGATGAGAAGCTTGTCATCTCTGGAGTCCCTCAGGGTTCCATCCTGGGCCCGTTGCTGTTTATTTTATATATAAATGACTTAAAATCAAGCGTCCTTGAGGGGAACCTGTGTCTCTTTGCCGATGACACATCACTGGCCATATCTCGTCAGACACGACAAGACTTGGAAATCGCCTCCTATACTGAATCAAACAACATTGTACAATGGTTCCAAGAAAATTTCTTGTGTGTCAATTCAAATAAGACTAAACTACTTGATTTTTCCATTGGCCATAAAGAGACATTTCCCCTAAACTTTTCCATAGGAGAAAGTATCGTTACTGCGGAAGATGGTGTAAAATTCCTGGGGCTCCACCTTGACGCCAATTTGAAATTTCACTCTCACATCGAACATGTCGCGAGCCGTTTGTCGTCAGGAGTTTTTATATTAAGACGTCTCTCCACCTATTCCAGCATTGAAATTCTTCTTTCAGCATATTATGCCCTTATATATCCTTTTCTCTCATATGCAGTTGCCATTTGGGGATCTGAGAGCTCTTATACAAAGACTCTTTTCATTCTTCAAAAAAGAGCTGTGAGGATAATTGCAGGAATTGGCCAAACAGAATCATGTGCCCCCTACTTCAAAGATTTCAATTTGCTCACTTTTCCATCGATTTATATTTTGGAGTCACTTATTTTTATGAAAAGGAACCAGCACATTTTCTCTGAATTTCTACCATCTTTATATAGTAAAACCAGGAACAAGTACAACTATAACATACCACCACACAGATCACACTTTTTCAAAAACCACACATTTTATAACTGTATAAAAATTTTCAATAACCTTCCAATCAATCTAAAACAAGAATGTAATTTTGTTACCTTTAAAAGAAATGTGAAAAGTTTCCTCCTTAAAAATAGCTTTTATAGTGTTAAGGATTATTTTGATAAGAAATGTGTTTATAGCTTTTAAATAGATTCTTGTAAAGACGATTGCTAATGCAAGTTACTTTGTTTGATGGCAATAAAGATATTTGTATTTGTATTTGTATTGTATTTGTATTTGAATATTATACCTTTGTATAAATGAAAGTCTGTCGAACGATCTTTGCCACTGATTAAGTCCCGTTTAAGCCTTGCCAAGTCTGGATCCTTATTAGTCTCTTCTACAATTACAGAATGAGTCACGGTCCTAGATGACACAGAATTAATCGTATGTTCCAACATTTGATCATCTTCTGATACACTTTCGATTATCGTATGAAGTGGAGTTCTTGATAAGTAATCGGCGTTTGCATGTTGCTCTGATTTCCGGTGCTGCACATGATAATTGAAATTACTCAAAAATGCGGCATACCGAAGAAGTCGAGTAGCTGATGTAGTAGGTAAAGCCTTGTTGGGATGGAAAATAGTTTGTAAAGGTTTGTTGTCGACAATTAGAGTAAACTTCCTGCCAAATAAATATTGGTAAAATCTATTGAATGACCAAAACACTGCCAGTGCTTCCTTGTCCAACTGTGAATAACCTTTTTCAGCAGGTGTCAAAGATCTTGATATGAAAGCAATAGGGCGTTCTTCTCCATTTATGATATGAGATAATACTCCTGAAATTCCTTTCGGTCCTGCGTCTGTTGCAAGTGTCAATGGAAGACTTGAATCAAATGGAACTAGCACTCTGTCACTGATGATCTCATTTTTAATTTCTACAAAAGCATTTTCACAATCACGTGACCAACAGAATTTGACATTCTTATGCAACAACTGGTTTAAAGGCTGAAGTATTTCAGACGATCTTGGAATAAACTTTGAGTAATAGGCAGTGAGTCCAAGGAAACTCCTAAGTTCTTCTGTGTTCGTAGGCCGAACTGATTCAACTATTGCTTTAACTTTTTCAGGGCATTTCTTTAAGCCATCGACCCCAATTACATGACCTAAGTATTTTATTTCCTTTTTGAAAAATTGGCATTTATCAAGATTGATGTGGAGGTTCAATTTTCTCATTCTGGTCAAACATTTCTCTATACGCTCCCTACATTCTAAAACACTTGTTCCCTGAATGACAATATCATCAAAATAGGAAACTGTACCTTCCAGGTCGCGTATTGCATTATCGACAACTCTCTGAAATTCATTGGGCGCTGTTTTAATTCCAAACGCCAACCGATTCATTAAAAACGTACCTTTGTGGGTAGAAATAGTCTGTAATACTTTAGCTTCATCATCAACTTCCAAATGGTGATATGCCTTGTGAATGTCGAGGGTACAAAAGTACTTTCCCCCTTTCATTTTATGGAATATATCTTCTATTAGAGGTATAGGATATCTTGCATCCATTAACTGGGGGTTAAGAGTCATTTTGTAATCTATGCAAATGCGGACATCTCCATTAGGCTTCGGAACTATTACTAATGGTGAACCCCAGTCTGAATACTCAGTTTTTGTGATGATTCCTTGATTTTCTAGTTCTTCAAGTTCTTTTTCAACCTTTTCTTGAAGTGCGTAAGGAACAGGTCTATGTTTTAAAAACACAGGCTTGATGTTAGGTTTTGTCTTAATAGAGCATTTGTAATTGGGTATTTTTCCAATCTTCTTTTCAAACACATCTCTGTAGGATGCTACGATTTCTTGCTTTATTGATCCTAAATCATATTCAGCAGGTGTACTCGATTCTACTTTATTGATGCTTATGTATAAGCGTCGGAGCCATGTACGCCCTAATATTGCTGCAGAAGATGTTTCCACAACATATAAATCCTCTACGGATTTTCGTCCATCATATTCTACCAGGACTCGTGCAACTCCTAAAGGAGAGAAACTTTCACCTGTATAAGTCCTGAAACGAGCATCAGTCTTCTTCAAAGCATGGTCTATCTGTAAATTCTTGAATTCTTTACTATTCATAATACTAACTGGACTGCCAGAATCAACTTCAAACTCAACTACTTTATTGCCGCTTATTGTAATGGGCACTATAAACTTTGAATCATCTAGCAACACTTTCTTGGTGTTATTAATTTCAATTAGTTTGTTGACATCAAATCGATCTGTAAGATCTGTTTCTGCTTCAAAACCACGTTCAGATTCACCTATTTCTCGTATTCTGCTGCCTCATATTAACGCTTCCAGATAATGATTGAATGCACACTTTAGAAACATGACCGAACCGATTGCAAAGTTGGCATTTTAATGTTGACTTTTCTCGCTTACAATTCTTAGCAATGTGGTTTCCATATCCACATCTGAAACACAGATTATCAATTCCCAGAGTTTTAAAATCAAAATTTCTAATTCTAGTTACATCATTCGCAGACATTGAGCTGCTCCCTCTCGTAGACGGCTTTCCTTCTCTCCTGGCTGAGCGTCCAGCATTTGAAAACACTTTATTAACGGATTCATTAAATTTTGAGCCTCGAGACATTTCTAAATTTCCCAACTTTGACGCTTCCAGAGCAAGAGCGATTTCACAGGCCTTGTCAAATGTCAAAGACTTTTCAAGTAACAGTTTTTCCCTGATTGATGTATCGTATAATCCTCTTATGAATTGCGCTCGTAGAAACTGATCTGCTATAGATTTTCCACAATCTTTGTTTTCACAGGTAAATTGGCATGTTATTGTTAAATTTCGTAGAGCTGCAATAAATTCAGCAATAGATTCTTCGGGTAACTGAAAGCGGCAGAGAAATTTATGTTGTTCCGTATGAACATTAGGGCCTGGGCAAAGATGATTCTCCAACAAGGCAACCAAGTTGTCATAAGGCTTAGAAGAAGGTATATCGGGAGCTGTAAGACTCGACAGAAGTTGATAATATTTGATCCCAATACTGTTAATCAAAATGCGGGCCTTCAGTTCTTTATTCTCATCGATTGAACCAAGCTTGAGAGCAAAAAAGTTTTCAAGTCTTTCCCTATAGCATCTAAACGTCTCCTTAGACTCATCAAAAGTATCGAAACTTATTACACCTAATGTAGGCTCATTTATTTCTGCTCTGTTTATTTGTCCTGTTGTAGCAGCCTCGAATTTACTAATTAATAAAGAAATTGCGTGCGTCAAAGCTGTAATGTTTTGATCTGCCATATAAGAAATGTAATGCACCTACCTAGTTGAATATACCAGTACCAAGGTAACTTTGATTTTTATTGAAGTAGGCGGATTTTTCTACCAAAAGTTATAAATGAAAAAAAAACAACAAACACGTTCTAAAACTTGAAAGAAAACTAATTACCTGATTATCCTCGTCGCCAAATTATTAAATACTAACTGAATTCGAACAACATTTTTTTATAGTTTTTAATCATTCTCACTTATTTACCAAAATGCCACCATGACAACACAAACAATAATATTCCAAAAACAACCAGATGATTGTTGACAACTAAATATACAACACCCTCCCATATTCAAATTATACTGATTTATTACAAAGGGTTTGATAGCACGTTGTCCCTTTCTACTTGTCACATTGATATCTTCAGCGTGATAACCTGTTGTCAATAAGTATACAGGTTTTCTGTGTTTTTTTTGTTTATACCCTACCAACAGAGTTTTATTTTTTCTATAATAAATGCTCTCCTGGACACCAAGCTTGGCCTGTACAACCTCTTTTGAAAGGCCCTTAGTGTTCTTGTTCACAGTTCCCGTTATAAAGGTTTTCATACTGCACAGTTTATCGGCAAGAGGCAACTTTGTGTAAAAATTATCCGTAAAGATATGGTAACCTTTATTTAGCAGACTGCAAGAAGATAGCTGGTCCATTACCACCTTCTCAGTAAAAGGCTCATTACCTGCAGCAAGAAAATGCTTCCCACTGTACAAAGCCACATTCAAAACATAATTAGTTGCACTATCGCATAGTTTAAATTTTTTAATCCCAAACCTAGCATGTTTCTTTTTAGGCATATAGTTTATGAACACACATCTATTTTTCATGCCGATAAGGGATTCATCAATAGAAAAATTTTGGTAGGGTACAAAAAATTCCTTGAATTTATTATTTATATAGTCATAAAAAGTTCTAATTTTATACCAGGGATCATAATTAGGATCATTGCGTTGAGCCACCTGTTTTGAGTCTAAGTGGAAAATTGAATTTATAATTTGGAATCTGTTTATTGGCATTGTATTAGAAAAAAATGTTATGTACCTATTAGTTTTTTTGCTCCAGTAATTTTCAATATTCTTTTCCCTTATCAAACCCATATTCAAAACAATTGCTATAAACTTTTTAATTTGGTTGACAGTAACATCTTGCCATTCTTGTAACCTAGAAAACATTTCAATGAGTTTAAATCCCTCTTCTTTTGCAATTCATCATTACAGTATTTATTTGTTTCTTTTACTAACAGTTCCCAAATAAAATTAGTAAGGAATAAATAAAAATATTCAATAGGGCTTGAATTTCTGGGGGGACAGTTTCTTATCCCAGGATTACGTACCATGAATTCGTCTTCAATGTTTAGCTCTGGTTTCGGCGGCAAAACACGAATCCATATCGGTGTTTGAGGAATCCGTTGGCTAAGAGGTATTCCAGATTCTGAACAACTGCTTTCACTTTCGTCATCAGACTGCGTAGGTTCATAATTGTCATCACTTCCCGATGAGTAATCTAACAATGTGGCACTGTCCGGTATTTCAATTGCAGATATGTCACTTTCGTCATCACTACTAACGTTTTCATCAAACAATATATCGCGTACATCACTTGAATTGCACGGGTCACCCATTTTACAACATTAGCACACTAAATAAACAGTAAACACAACACAAAACACAACTGTAAGCTGCGTAGTAACAAGCTTTTGTGTGCGACAGCTGTCACGCTCGGATGTGCGCGCCGACAGCCGAGAGAGTTGCGCAAGATGTGCTTGTATCCTTGTTTTTGTTTAGAATAGGGTATCATTTCAACCAAGTCCGCTTGGAACAAGTCTTGTATTCCCTTAACTTCTACAGGTCTAGTAGGGAATCTTTTTCTAACTGGAGCATGTAGCTCCCTTGCTATCTGCTCTCTTACACTCATAATGGAAGAATGGAAGGGTTTAGGTAAAGTTTAACAATTAATTTGGTGTTTTTTGGTGTATGGAGCCCCATCCTCGCTCCATATGGTGGCAGTCATCCGTATCATTTACTGCCTCCCTGCCAATTCTAAACCCTTTCGCACACCCTGGTCCTACGGATACTATCCAGCCATAGAGTGTCCTTTCACTCACTCATTCAATCATACCTGACGAGCACTCACATTCGCTTTTGGATACGGGTTTTTACAGCCCAGAGCCACATTCATCATTAAAGAAAGCAACAACAATGAGGAATTCTGCCACAAGCTAAAGAACTGGTTATACACTATACATGACACAAGTTGTCTGAGTCAGGCCTTAACTTAGAGTAAATTATAGAAAATATTAGTTTACGAACTGAAGACCAGAATAGCTTATTGAGCTAAGTGCCAAAAAGCAAATTTGTGGAAAACACATAATAACTGTTTTTTTCCTTGAATAACATATTCAGTATAGTACTTAAATTTTTCATTTGTGTAATTTAAACACAAAAAACAAGTTTTAAAGTTTAAAGCTTAAAAGTTAATAATTAACTTAGAAAAAAAAATATTTCATCAGAACATTTTATGTCCAGAGTATAGTTTCATGCTTATTGTACTAAGTCCATGTTGTGCATTCATGCTTTTTGTGCTAACTCCACCAATTAAAATATCTCCTTTTTTATTTCTTTATATTGTTTTTACAATATAAACATAACTTTGTTTTATAAATCAATATCACTTGAATTTTAAAACAAGTTTCACTACCTCTTGACCATATTCATGCTTTTATTTCTAAGCAATGATTCTATTCATTTACATTGTTAGCCTAAGTTTGAGTTTTTTTTTCATTGTAACTAAGATAGGTTTGAGGTAATATCACTAGTGGGTTAGTAACAAAAGAAAACTAGGAACTCAAAAATATGTATTTAAAATCTGTCTGAACAATAAAAATAACTGAAGTACCAGTAACCATTGACAAAATTAGACAAATTTCAACCGTTCAAAAAGTTAATACAGTCCAAGGTTGTATTAGCCTAGCCCATTGTGCCACATAATCCCCGGTAGAATTCTTTGTTTTCTTCTTTTAGAAAAGGAATCATTGCCGATAAGTCTTTCTTTTTGGCCTCTGAAATTGGCAAGTTTCCTTCTAGTTTTTCTAGCTGCAAATTTTTAATGTCCTCCACAGTCACTCCATCTTGAAAGACGTAGCACCTGTTCCATGACTCTAGTTCACTGTAGCTTTTTTTGTACAAAACATATCCATGTTCGTCCTTGGTGATTCTCAGGGAAGTTAACTTTGAAATGCCTAGTGTTTTTGTGTTTAGAAATTTTTTTGAAGCAGCGTCAAAGTTAAAAAATTTGTCGACCATTTCAATAGTTTTAAATAGTTTGATTGTCCTTGCACTCTTAATTACTTGTATAACATCTGTTACAACTTCCATTTTTGAAACCTTTGCCCTTTTTTCTATCAAACCAAAATCCCTGTCAGCAGAGGAATAGCTGTGGCCACTCAGTAAAAACTTATGCTCAATATTGTCCATTATTCCACAGGAAGTGAGAAACATATACAAGCAAACAAGCATTCTGTTTTTCAGCTGCCCACCACAGTTGTCACTCCAGATAGTCAGGTTTCTTTTCTCATTTCTAAGAGAATCTAAATTAATAGCTTGCAAAAGGCATGAAGCCATTTCATTACCACCACGCCCTGAGTTACCCTCATGCCATACACACATTACTCCGTCACCAGTGTCAGAAACATGCAAACCAAAGTTATAGCATGACAGCTGTCTACTGTAGTACATGTCACTGTGTGAAAACTTGGGTAGTGGGAAAACCTTTTGCAAATCCATAACAATGTTGCATGTACTACTACTTGGAAGCATACTATCAGTAGCTTCTTTTTTCATCAAACTATAAGCCATTTCAGCCTTTCTAAGGTGAATCTCCAAGTTTTTCTTCGCTTCTCGAGCTTCTATAGAGTTTAAACTCTTTGATTTGCAATTTAACAAGTCACACGTTTTGCAAGTATCAACTCGAGACTTTCGAAAAGATAACTTTGGAAAGTCCTTAACAAATACTTTTCTGTAAAACTTAATTTTTATGTCAGTGTCAGGGTGTTTAATTTTAAATGCTTCAAACAGCTTGGTCAGATTTAAGTCACTACTCAAATACTCTTTTTCTGATTTAGCTCTGCCATAATGACTGTCATCCCTAGGAAATGAGTTTATGTGGTTTTTTACCATCTTTTTACCATTTTTTTGTCATGGTAAGTGTACTTGAATGAAGTAGGCCCACCTCTTTTGTCTTTAAAAACTACTTCTCCAGCCTTTTTCTTTTTAACAATCGTTGCGAGTTTTTGACTAGAAACTCCAAACGTGTTCATAAAAGTGTTCTTACATACCCGTTCCAACTTTCCATTACCGTCTGGGAGAGTGTAGCTCACCGTACTTTGTCTTCTACTCGCAGACGAATCTTCATAGGTTCCATGTCGACGCCGCTGTACTGGGAGTATTTCAACTAGGCCCATTAGGTAGCTGCCTTGTCGACCGAGGTCCAGAGTGTGAAACTGCTCAAACAGCTTAATTTTCATATCTGCTATTTCCTTGCATGCAAATTTACACTTGCATGTAGTCTGAAACAAAACATACTCTATCAGGCTTACAACACTTATGGAGTAAAGATGAGCTTAGTTTCAATGATTGTTATGAAAAGAGGTTAAAACTTACAACTGTACAGCAAAACTATTATTAGGCCTTGGCCTACGTATTTATCTTCACAGTCGCTGACTAAAATATTACGTTTTCAGTTATTAAGAAGTAAGTTGAAGAAATGCTTAACATGTCTATCATAAAAATCGTAAAAATTACTAACCTCAACTTCTGGTGGTTTTTTGGCAGGTTTCAGTTTCTTTTCCTTCTGTGTGAGGTACACTTTGCCGCTTAATCTAGCCTTTTGCTGTTGTTTTCTCCAACTAATACGCTCTTCATCATCAAATGCTATAGTATTGTTCATATCCATCGTTAAATACAACTATTGCATGAGAAACAAACATAACAGTTCACAAAATGACAAGTGAATGCAGTCAAAATGGCTGCAGCAACAAGTTGGCACTTAGTACATTTAGCACGACGAACTACTATGGAGATACAGGCAACGCATTCTTGCGGAGACCATAGCAACTAAATCAGTTGAGATTGGAACATAGCTCACTTAGCAGGGAAACGGCCTCTGTTCATAGACCATTTTGCGTGGAAAAAGTGAAAATGTGAAAAATTGGCACTTAGCTCAATAAGCTATTCTGGTCTTCAACTGTAAAATATTAATTTTAGTTTAATTTTCGAGTACTGTTATTTTAGTAGTAGTTTGAATTTAATGAACGCTACAGAATGCCTTTCTAATTATATATAAGACTTTAATACTTAAAAGAGATTGGACTGAGTTATTTGTTAATTTATTTTATTATTATTATTTTTGGTCACTAACCACATTACTGGAAACAGTGGTTAGTATTATTCACTTAAGTTTTATGTTCATTTAATTGTCAAGCTGTTGTGAATAAAGATCATTATTCATTCGCTTTTGGATACGGGTTTTTATACCCCAGAGCCACGTTTGCTTTTGGATGCGAGTTTTTACACCCCAGAGCCACATTCGCTTTTGGATACAGGTTTTTACACCCCAGTGCCACATTCGTACAGTTGCTCGAAAGGTAACATACATACTGCTCACCGATAGTGCCACAGGGTACCGTAAAAGGGTTTAGTTATTTCCACAGACATCTCTACCAGCAGACTGAATTAACGGTAGGCCATTAACAAACCTACAGTGTGGGGAGAATTTTTAATGATCATCAAATGGAACATCACCCTCTTCCCACCTACCAACTTCGACACCACATGAGAAACAGCGAACTGCGTCGCTATAATTTAAATAGTAAAAGCCAGCTTTTGCCATTAACATTAGGATCAAGGAATGGTACTGGCCAATTTAGGAAGGTGTCCAGCCTCGAGTTTTCAAAGTGATACTGTGGTGGGCCGTCTTTTTCGCAAAAGTAAATTTGTATCAAGTACTGTTAGGTTGATTTTGGAAGGTCTAATTGTTTAATTTCAAAAAAGTTGTTAAAGTTTTTACATAGTTCCACTGCAGCAAGAGAAGCAAGTGAATCAATTGGCGCCATTATTGCAAGTGATAAGAACAGGATGCAGGAAAGGAAGGAGTGGTGAGGGAAGGGAGTGGTAGTCAGTCAGTCATGGAGAGGTTGGAGATAGAGGAACGTTTTGATGAATTTCATTGAAGTTTAAGAGTTTGTTTTATTGATGTGCGTACTGTTATTATGCTTTTTTATTTACATTGTGGTGTTTATTTTGTAAGGTAAGTTTTCATTTTATTTATTTTATTCAAGTTTTAATTCTTTTAGTTACGTATTCATGGTCATGCTCTAAAGATCGTTTTTTACTAATTAAATGGTGACCATATGCTAGTGTGTTGATGCCGTTTTCCAAAATGTATCTTTTATCGTCAAAAGGGGACAGTGATAATTTTGAAATATTTTGTGTGTAAATGTTATGTTTTTCACTACGAATGTTTAAAGCAGATGTAGTTTTTAATTTATGGTTAAGCAAACAATCTTTGTACATTTGATGTTTTAATTGTTTTTTTATCGCTACTCGGGGGACGCTTTAGCCACCTTCTTTTCCTCTAGATGTGAATTTAGAACAGAGTAGCATTTCGCTCTCAAGCCAATTATTTCCCTAGCCGGATTTGAGTTTGACTCGTCTTTATATTTTCCTAACACTGTTTTATTTACATTACTATAGCATGGGTGGGTAATTGGGTAGTCTTAAGTATCAAACAGATATAGTTCATTTGTCATGTCTGCATAGACATCAGGAGTATATACATTGTAAAAGAGTGAGTCCGTGTCAGTCATACAAAGTTTGATTTTGTTCCCGTACTTTGCAATTGCCCAATTGTAGTGAAAACTGTACATGATTAATTTAGATATTTCCAAGACAGTGAAACCAACATAGATAGGTCTGTTTAGGAAGATGGTTTGTTTTTTCAAAGCTAGCCCCGCAATATCTTTATTGTAAGCAAAGAAAGTCTTGAGTCTAGGACTTGCAGTCCACTTAACCAATTGTTTTTCATCATTTACAAGTTTAAAATCAATGCGTGACCTAACATTTTCCAATGATTTACCGTAAGTAGCGTTGTTAATTAGTTTAAAAAAGTCTTTTTTTAAAATTATTTTTAGCTTCTTTTCTTTTTTGGGTATTAAAGTTAATTAATGGGGCTAGCCATGGGAACTGTTTAAAGCTTAGAACTCTGTGTATTTTGGTCAGTACAAATCCAAGTTCGAGGTAAAGTTTCAAAGTGCGGTTGTGTACAACGTACTTGGTTTTGTCACACAGTGTGGTTAGTAGTTTTTCTGTCTTGGGTGGTTTGTAGTTGAGTTCATGAAGTAAGTCTTTGCAGAATGGGGAAAGCATATCGTCAGTAACTATTTTTCGTTCTGTGGCCAGTGGAAAGTCTGAGTGTAAGTCATGCAAATGATTTGGGTAATGCAAGTCAACTTCTAAAATGTAGCCGGTGTGTGAGTCATTGGGTACTTTAGTAAAGTCAATGTCTTGAGGGTTGATCCACTTAAAGTTAAACTCTGGGAGTCTATCCGACATGCTGGTACCATGAAGGTTGTTACAATCGAGGTAAAGTAAGTAGTTAGTTGGTTTTGATGAGTCAAAGTTGGTTTGGTAAGGGTTATTGGCCTGGGCGTACCGATTGGGTATCATGGAGACACTACCTTGGATCCCAGACTCAACAAACAGGTGTTGGTCTATGTCAGTAAATAGTTCAAGTTTTACGTCTGTCATTTTTAGCATGGAGTTCCTAGCCAGTCCGGGGGCAGAGTAGACGTTACAGGGGTCAATACCGTAGTAGGTCATACTAGTCGTCCTAAAATTTTCAAAAACGTCTGCCAGTAATAGTACGTCAGTCAACAAGTACAAGTCGTGGTATTGTTTCATAGTAGTCATTTCGAATGTAGTCCATACGGTCTTTGCGTGGATGTAGTCTTCGTCGGATATATGTGTTTGAGTTTGGATATATGTGTTTGAGTCAAGTCGTTGTAGAACGCCTCTTTTGGAGGAAGTTGGGTCTCGTTAAATTTTGATTCGTCGGTCAAGTAAGTATAGGGAAAGACACCTTTTTGTAAGAGTAAGTCTGTGTTGGTCATACACTGTTGCAAAATTTTGAAGCCCCGTCAGTAACTAAGTTGGACACAAGTGTGTCCAAAAAGGCGTCAAGGAACTGTAAAGAATCCAAAAATCGTAAAGACTCAAGGGTGGACTGAAGTGTACCGCTCGCTAGTTGTAGCGATACATGACAGTTTTTCTTTTTTAAATTTGCCTAGCCCTTGAATCAAGTGGTGGCAGTCATAACCTATAAGGTTATGGAAAAAGACAGGAATATGTTTAGGTACTTGGTAATTTAAGTTACATGAATTGTGGGCAGGTCCCAAGAACTCACCTGTTATGTGGTTATGGTTAGCTACTTTGTCTCCATCTAAAGGTTTTTGACAAAGGTTACAAGTGGAAGCATTTTTGAAAACAATTTTATCTTGAGTAGACTTATTAATAGGGATGTTTTTGTAAATAATTGGTAAGAGCTCTTTAGACTCCTTAATCAAACAATTTAGAAATGTGTCTACAACATCAGGACCACTGTAGACTTTAGGTTGTTTAACAGGTTTACCATTACTGTCAATAATTACGTAGCAAAAGCCAGAAGGGATGTGATGGGCAGTGTTGGTAGTGTGTGAAGTAGTAGGGTCGTTAAGTGCTGTGTCGATCGGAACAACAATGGATTCAAAGTAGAAGTAAATAGTGAAGGGGACTTTGTGAGTAAGTGTATAGTTTTTAACCCGGGATTACTCTCGCTATTTGGTGTTATACCGTTACTCTCGTGTTAGGTGCAATATAACATATGGAAAAATGATCAAAAACCGGTTATAAACGTATAAAACCCAAATTTTATTTTACAATTATTGTTGCTAACACTATTAAGAACAACTACTGTTAAAATTATGAACAAAAACTTCAATAGGCATTTTACAAAATTAAAAAAATTGAAAATACACTATAAAATAAAATGGTTACAAACTTAAAAAACTAAACAGTCTCAAACACGCGAACAGGCCTATGAAACACTCTTTGGACTTTTAATCTTGTTATTCTTATGGATTTTCTTCTTCACGGCACTGGAAGCAGGTGATAACTGTAGTTGCAGTGTGCTCCTTGCAAACAGCGTGATGGCAGCTATCATACCTGGCTTGAGTGAAACGGTTTTTCCGTATTGGGCAGTAGGCACATCTAATTTTTGGTCCATCCTCACAACGAGGTTCTGGGTCTTTTATCTTGGCAACATTTCTTATCTTCTGTCTTAGTGTAACCAACAAATTTGACAATGATGAGCGTCTTGTCATGTGAGGAAGTGCAAGTTCTCTTGCTAGCTCCAACAAATACTTTCGTCTAGGCAAAAGAGTGTCTGTGTTGGCCTTCAAAATTATTTGGCCATTTATGGCTCCAATGTTTAGCAAAGAACAGAAAACTGTCAGCGGCCACCTGTTGCTGACTCTGGTGACACAGTATTCAGTTTTCATTCGGTCGACCACATCAACACCCCCTTTAGTCGGGTTGTAGAACGTGATCAGTTCTGGCTTAAGCTGGTCACCAGATTCTTCATCAATAAGACCTTGTTTGTGCATTGTTGAGCCAGCCAATTCAGTTTCCCCCTTTTTTGGGATGTAAGATGCAACCATTGAGGTCGTCTGCTAATTCTTAGCACAGTTAGTTGTGGTGTAATAGTGCTCCCTTTTAAAGTGAAAATTTATTAATATAGTTTGAATTATTTTTATTTATGAGTTTAATATTTAAGTTTCAACAGCTTCTATAAAAGAATGAAGTAATGTATTTGGATTTTCTCACAGTTTAATAATTACATTAATCATAGTTTAAAACTCACCTAATGGAATATGTGTTTCTGCTTGATCCAATTAAATAATAATTAATAAGTGCACTATTACCACTTTTGTCACTAAATAAATTCTTTTAAATATTTTAATCAAATATGAAAACACTGTGTTGATAATTTAAGCAACACATTTAATTGAAAACAGAATATTAACTGATGACTTGCAGAAAAACTATGAACAGACACAGACAGTATTAAACCTGATTAGAGCATGGTCTGCAACTGTCCACTGTCAGTGAATTGACATCTGTCCCTCAATGGTCAATCTTGTTTACATGACTGTTTGAATTTACTTTATGTGGCATCTTTCAAATATACTATTGAAGTTGCAAGACAGTTAATTTTAATTCTATTCTGTTTATAGTTCATTGCCTATTGTATTATTGGTTTATTTAGGAATGCAAACTGAACTTTAATCACACTTCAAATTATACAATATATTATATGATAAATTGATTCATATTGTGTTTATTTACTCATAAAAATTAAATGCCAGTTCCAAAATATGTAGTGGGTGAGAAGTTTTTGCCAAATTAAAAAGCTTTCCACATTGGCCAGCAACACTATATAATAAATATTATACAAAAGTTTCTCATAGATCAGAATATTTTACTATTGATTTTAAATTGCTAAGAGTGAACTGTTTGTAGAAATAAATAAAAAGAGACACTGTCTGGCTAGTAATTGTTGGATATTGGTTTTTTATTGTTAACAAATTTTAATTTAAAATTTATTATTGTTGCCACCTTAAATATTTATTATTGTTACCATCTTAAATATATATTTTAAAATTATTTATTAATTATTAAATGCTATAATACGGTTAAAAAATGGTAAAATTTCCATGTGGAGCATGCAACATAGGGGTCAAATATAAGGCAGTATGCTGCTCTGGAAAATGTAAAACATGGTTTCATGCTGAGTGTGTTGGCATGTCAAGTAAAACTTTAAATGAACTAAAAAAAGAAAAAAAATCATTGTTGGAAATGTAAGACATGTAAAAAAGAAGTTGCAGTAGTAAATAAAGATAACTCAACAGATTTCTGTGAGTATGAGAAGATAGCTCTGATTGAGTCTGTGTCTATATTGAGAGGAGAGCTTGAGAACTCTAACAATGTTTTTACCAATATCCACTCAGAGCTTCAGGAAGCTAGACAACAACTGCAAGTTTCCTTGAATGAAAACTCACGCTTAAAAGCAATGGTCTTGGAGAGAGAAGAGGAAGTTGTAAAAATAATAGGAAATAGTCAAATAAGTGAAAGCAATTCCTTGCTAGTGCACAGCCAACGACATGTAAATGCCACAAGTAGCCCTTACACATCTAAAATATCTAATAGAGTAGTGTCGACAATAGCAGCTGAGAAATTACATACCGATAGTTTAAATTTTAAAATAGCGGACATGCAAAGGATTATAAATAACTTGAAAAAAGAAAATTTACAGCTTATGAACACTATTTCACCTTATCCACTTCCCGATGAAAAACTATTACAAGAATTGAAGTTAATGGAACTAAAAATACAAAATTTAGAGACACAAATCAAAAACAACAATGCAAACTATGAAGAAGTTATTGAATTACTATCATCTGACATTCAGAGTTTAAATAAAGAGAATAGTAAACTAAGGACTGAAAAAAATCAACTTCAAATTATCAACAATGAATTAAGTGAAGACAGTTTTGTGACAGTAAAAAATCCTCTCAAAAAATTGAAAAACTCAGACTTTTTTGTGACTACTACAAACCCAATCAACACATCCAATCGTTTTCAGTCTTTGGATAACACTGCAACAAATATACAACAAGAAATATCAGAGGTGCTTTCAACATCAAAAAGTAACACTGATGAAACATATAAAAACACCCAAGGTAACATTAATGTAAATAAAAAATTACAGACTCCTTCAACTTGCATCTCCATTCCTGCAGAAGACAAAAGGCCAAAACTATTACTAATTGCAGACAGCCATGGGCGGAATATGTATAACAACCTGGCTTTGATCTGGCCGAAAAATTACATAAATATTTTAAGTATTGTGAAACCTAACGCAAATCTTACCAATGTGGTAATAGATATTAAAAACCTCACAAAAGACTTCACAAAAAAAGATACAGTTATTGTGATAGGAGGAACTAATGAGGATTTGGCAAATAAAGAAGTAATAATGAGGAAATTTCAAAATCTTGCGAAATGTATGACACACACTAAAATCCAAATTGCCGCACTGCCTTACAGGCATGATGTGCCAGGTTTGAATAATCGCATATCCTTTATAAACATGGAGCTGCAGAACATCCTTTCCAAGTACCAAGATGCTACATTTCTTCCCATCAACACCCTGCCAAGGCACATGTATACAAAACATGGGCTCCACTTTAATCGTACCGGCAAGAAAGAAATTGCAAGATTGATTAAAAATATAATGAATGGTGAAAGTAATAACGATGAAATCTCAAGGACAATTAAAGACAAAACTCATGAAAAGCCTAAGTACATTGTTACATCTGGAAATAAAATACAGGTTCTCGAGGCGAACATGTGGGATGTAATCAATGACTTGAAAACCAATAGCTCCGTTGCATTTGCCCACTCCGTATCTGGCGACTTTCATCACCCCAGGAGGATGACTGCAGGCGTAGCTGTGATGTTTGCGAAACAGTTTGGCAAACCACAGGTGAATGATCGTCTTTCGAAGTTCCTGGCCTTCCAGAGGATGGATCCGCAAGCCACAGCAGTCTACAGCCTGATTACAAAGGATCATTTCTACGGCAAGCCTACTGAGGAAGACTATGACCGGGCTTTTTTGGAACTAACCCAGGACTTCAAAAAGAAAAACTTCACCACTCTGGTGTGCTCTCCAGTAGGTTGTGTCCGAGATAATGTGGACATAGGACATTTCTCCAAAAACATCATGGAGTTTCAGCGTGCCACTGGTGCTGTGGTGTTAGTTATCGCTAAAGATCAACCTGGAGCTCGAAGAGCATTACATCGAGGACTTTCATTTTTGACCTTTCTCAGAGAGCTGAAGGAGGAGATTCAGAGGTCAAGCCTATTGGACCAGCCAGACACAACACCCAAAACCTCTCCTGGACAGCCTCATCCGACAAATGAAGATCACATCCTCAGTACTAATGAGAGTTTTTTAGACAATCTGAACATATTTCCACCATTAATCTAAATTTTTCTAAAAATGTAAATAATTTCTCCACACACATGAAACCAGCTACACAGAATAGAACATTGAGTCACATAAACCATTTAAAAATTTTTCACTTAAACATCCAACATTTACCGTCCAGAGTAGAATCCTTGGAAATTACACTTCAAGATATTGAGCCTGATTTAGTAGTATTATGTGAGCATAAAATAAAGAAACAAGAACTGGACTTTTTAAATATTTCGGGATATAGTGTAAAATCTTATTATTCGCGTATTTTAAGTCCTGGAGGTGGAGTTCTTATTCTATCAAATAACAATAACCCAAGCATAAAAAATTTAAACCTACCTTCAATCAACCAACTATGTTCAGAAAAGGTTTTTGAGTGCTGTTTAATACATTACAAATGTGATTCGTTTAATTTTGTCCTGGCTGGTGTATACCGCTCCCCTAATTCTGATTTGGATAATTTTTTTACAAAACTTAATGCTACTCTAGAAATACTGTCTAAGAAATTTACTAATGTAATAGTAACTGGAGATATTAATATAAATGTTTTGAACCCTAGCTGTAATAGAGTTAAATTACTTACTGATGTTCTTTCCTCTCACAGTTTTAAGTATCTAGTAAATTTTCCTACAAGGGTAACTGAGGATACCGAAAGTTCCATAGACAATTTTTTTATAAATTTCCATCCTAAAAGTATGCAAATAACTGGACTAAACACACAAATTTCTGATCATGATAGCCAGTTACTTACTTTCAAATTACGGGGCAATATTGTTGATAAAAAGCCAATAACAAAGATGGTAAGAAAATATTCAGATGATAACCTTAGAAAGTTCACCTCATTATTAGGTCACGAGAATTGGGTGGAGGTTTATTCTGCACCAGTTGATAGTAAATTTAACATTTTTCACAGCATTTTCATGTATTACTTTAATCTATGTTTCCCTCTTATTAAAAGTAGATCCTCAAAACATAAGGTAGACTGGATGAATCTTGAATTAAAGGCAGAGAGGCAAAGAGCATTAGAGTTGAGTTCTCTGGGTAGAAGAACTAAAAATAAAGAATTAATAAAATCAGCTAAAGATGCAAATAAGTCTCTAAAAATAAATATATTAAAAACCAAACAAAATTATATAGATAGGAAAATTTTGAGCTCAAAAAATGTCTCAAAAACCATTTGGAAATTGATTAATTCAGATATTAAAAATGACACAAACCCGATAAAGGCTATAGATAAGATAAAAGTGAATCATATAGTTTATACAGATCCGTTTTCTATTTGCAGCACATTTAATGATTATTATGTAGATGTGGTTGATTTAGAAGTTATTCCTAATATTACCTCTTCTGGTGATTCTCTTCATAACTTTGCAATAAACAATAAGCAGTTGAAATTTCGATGTGAACCTGTCAGTGAGATGGAGGTAGACAAAATTATTTCAAAATTTGATAGTAAACATTCAACTGGATATGATGGTGTTCCAATAACTGTTTTAAAATATGCCCGGAGTAAACTTAAAAAACCGTTAGTACACATAATTAATTCATCTTTTGTATCTGGCATTTTTCCTGACAAGTTGAAAATCTCAAAAATAAAACCGTTATACAAAAAGGGGAACACATTAGATGTTGCCAACTATCGTCCATTAGCTTTATTGCCAGTTATATCAAAAATTTATGAAAAAGTAATGTACAACCAATTAGCTAATTACTTAGAAAAGAACAACTTATATGATAAAGAACAACATGGTTTTAGATCCAATCATTCAGTAATATCTGCAGCTACTACATACATTGATTCAATAGTTAATGCAGTTGACAAGGGCCATAAAGTAACGGGAATATTTATGGACTTGAGCAAAGCTTTCGATAGTGTATCACATGACAAATTATTAAACAAACTAAAATCACTAGGGATAGTCGGTACACCCCTAAAATGGTTTCAATCATACCTATCTAATAGAAAACAGTTTGTTGAAATAGCGCATGTAAATAATCATAATCAATTGATTTACACACAATCTCAAATGAAAACCATCAAACATGGAGTTCCTCAAGGTTCAATATTAGGACCTCTACTGTTCCTTTGTTATCTAAGAGGATTACCCAGTGTTATTTCTGATGGTACACAAAACAGTATCTGTCTCTATGCCGATGATGCAAATCTTTTGGTGAGTGGAAAATCTAACAATGAAATTGAAAAATTCACTATAGATAATATGAAACAAATTAATAAATTTTTCTCTGATCACCAACTGCTACTCAATTTATCCAAAACTAATTTTATAAACTTTAATGCTAAATCAAATAACTCAGTCTTGCCAACGATTCATTTTGAAAATACGGAATTACAAAAAGTAGATAACACAAAATTTCTTGGATTGCATATAGACAGCAATTTAACCTGGGATTATCATATTGATCATGTGGCAAACAAAATCTCTTCAGGCTTATTTGCACTTTACCGACTGTCAAAGTTTTGTAAGATTGAATCTCTAAAACTTGTTTATTTTGCTCATATTCATTCACACTTAGCTTTTGGGATAAGTATTTATGGAGGAACCTCAAAAAACAACATGGATAGACTACTGATTTTACAGAAACGAGCTATCCGCATCATGTTAAAATTGAATTGGCAGGTATCAACAAAACATAAATTTGTAGAACTGAATATAATGACTGTTTATAGTTATTATATTTACCAATGTATATTGTATACAGTTCTAAATCAATCAAACCTGATCTCACTGGTAGGGGATTTCCATAATTACAACACAAGAAATAGGAGCAATTTTTCCATACCGGCCCACAGATTAAAATTTTTTGAAAAAAAACCATCTTATCTAGGTATTAAATGTTATAATTTACTTCCATCAGCACTTAAAACTATAACAAATTATTCAAGTTTTAAAAATAATTTAAAACATTACTTTTTATCCAAACCTTTGTATTCAATTAGTGAATTTTTAAACTGAAATGTGTAACCTAATTAAAAGTTATCAGCACATTTTTTAGTACACAGTAAATAGGTATTTTGAAATGTATTAATTTTGACTTTTTTATGCTTTATATTTAGACCTAGAATCTGTAATGTATTGACATAACTTATTATAATAATGTTTAGGTAATTGATTATAATAATGTTAATTTTAGTACTTAGCATTAAAATTGACGCCATTCCTTGTATCTTTGTATGCAAAATATGAATAAAGTTATTTTTCATTTCATTTCATTTCAACCATGCATTGGTTAGGGTCCCTAGAAAAAAGCAAACAAAGGGCTATTTACTACGCGTCCACATAGGTTAGTAGTGAGTTCAAGTGGCAGTTGGGGCTTGTTTTTACGTAGAGTGCCGACAACAGTTAATCTGTGGTTTACATATAGATCATTGGCTAGGGGGATATTCATAAAATAGTTATCCATTGTAACATTTCGTCCAGATTTGTCAATTGGCTTGGTTAAGCGTTTTACAACACTTACAACATTGTTAGAGAGATTAAATTCTCCATGTGGCTGTTTGCCAGGATATATTTCTAAATTATTGGTAAAAAAGGTTCTGGCATCAAGTAGTGCATAGATCTTAATCCCATATTTTGCGGGTTTGTTTGCTATATACTGTCTGAATTTGCAACACCTCTTAAATGCCTCGAGCATTTCATCTAGGGTGACAAATTCTCCAACATTGTAAGTTTCCTGGCATTTTTTACAAACGCCTCAAAAAGTTGTCTTATTGGTGCGATGTTATCCTTAGCCAGACGCTGTGGTCTTGTTCTTTTTTCATCGAACCTTATAGCCTGGATAAGTGTTTAAAAGCGCTTTTTTAACATCGTTGCTACAAAAAACTCTGGAGCTGAACCATCTTCTGCCCATAACTCATCAAGGTTCAAATTGTTAGCTTTTTTCACGCCAGCCAAATACAAAACACCCAAAAAAGCTTGTATTTCACAAAAGTCAGTTTGAGGACCTTCCTTAGCGCCATTTGCATAGTTTTGACTCATCAGCGTCAACTGTTCATTTGTACATCGTACAATATCATCAACTAAATTGTCGGGGAAAAATAATTTCCATGACTTATACACGGTTTTAGCGTTACGAGCAACTGCTTTGACACCAGGTAAAGTTTTTATTATATTTTGCCTTGGAGTTCTTGATAATGTAGGCTCATGCACATTCCATTTAGTAAGAAGATCCCTTCCCAATAAATAAGGTCCATGGTGTGGAACATTATCTAAACGCTGACCACTTACAGTCTGGATGTTATTTCTTTCTGTGTGAAGTACTGTGGCTGGGTTGTTGGGTTCTTCTTCATATTCAGACTACTCTGAGTCGCTGTCATGGCCTTCATCTTCCGTTGGTTCATCAGAGTCCGACACATTATCCCTCACAGCACCAGGTTCACTTGCTAAATTGTCAGCTTCGTCTAACCAACTTAAAATTCGGTCCTTGTCGTGTCCGCTCATTTTAGTTCACAAACTATGCAGCTAGATGAAACGAAACACACACAATAGAGACAAACTGTCAAGTAAAAGTAAAATTGTGTGAAAAAAAAATAGCAATGCGGTTACTCTCGTCGTTAGGTGGCGCCTAACAAATCAGACTACTTGCTTACTCTCACGTTCTTCGGGCGCAAAGGGCCATGGAGTCTAGGCGCAGTGGGCTTGGTGACAGGACCACAACCCGGTGTATCTCTACTCTCACGTTAGATCCAAACTAACAGGCCTGCGCGCGCTCACTTCCCCCCACCCCAGCACCAACCCCCACTCTCTTGCCGCCAAAGCGCAACAATAACATGGCCTTAGATACCTTATTGCGGATTAGACAACCGGTGGATGCAAAACAAAAATTTTAAATTAGTTTATTCTGTTAAAGTTTATCATTGTTAGATTCAATCTAACAGCGAGAGTAACCGCGGGTTAAAATACATCAGTTTTTCGTCGCCAGTCGGTAGTCTAGTCTTTTGTGCACTGTGAGGTGAGCACAGAGGTAAGTGATTAGTAAGTAAGTCTTTAGTCCAAAATCTGTGTAGGCAGTAGCAGTATAACATAGCACCAACGTGTTTAGTCAAGTGGGATCGCAGTCAGGGCAAGTTTGTAATCAAACAGTAGTGTGTAGTTGTGTCATTAGTAAGTAGCAGTAAGTTGATGTGTTGAACTCTGAACTTCTTTTTGGTTATGCGTAAAGGGTACACTTCATCTTTTTCAAAACCAAACACATTTACCGATATAGCAGGGTTCAGTTTTTCAAATTTATCGAGATCGGTAATTTTGACGGGATAGCTAATACCAGACATGTTTAATTTATTTTCAAGTTTTTGTAATAACTTATTCGCTTATTTCGGTCAGGGTACAAATGGGCAAGAACAGAGTACAGGAAACATTTATTGTCGTCATTTTTAATATTTATAATTCCCGGTTTTGAGTTTGAGATTTATTTAGGGGTAGGTATGAAAGAAGAAGTGTACATAGGTTAAAATTTAACAGTAAACGAATCAAGTCGTATAACGTTTTCAAGTACCCACTCACTACCCTGACTAACCCACCTACTCACGCTTACTAAAATGTTGCCATGAGCTTCAGAGTTCAGAGTATTGTACATCTGAAGAATCGGAAGGCAGCAAAGGTCGGGTTTTACTGTGAAAGAAGGGAGTAGTGGTAATTTCTTCGTTGTTTATTGTTTTGGTGAATTTAATTTGGACTGCAATGTACCATTTGACTCCCCCGAGCCTGTTAACACATTCAGTGCTAAAAAAATCGCTAATAAGGGTCGCGGGAGGCTGAAACATTTTTATTATGAAATCACTTACCTTTTTATAGTAAAAAGACTGGAATGCTATTCAATTTTCAATTTCTTGCATTATTTCTGGAATAAAATGGCGGTGAATGTTAAGGCCCACATGTGGGGCCGGCCGCCTCCCACGCTGGTTTCACACTGCTGTGTTCAGTCTTGAGTCGTTTGTATGGCACTTATTACTGTTCTATATAACACTATATTGTTCACTACCCTATGTTTAATTATTATTATATTATCTATTTACAAAAATATACAAATATATGATCTCCGAGGCTTTTGGTTTATTAGATCAAATCATGATACTGCTCAAAGCAATCGCCTAAGCACAACCCAGGGCTTTTCAGGGCATTGAACACAATGGTAACCAGTTTTCACATTGTTCTTTCCACGATGGCAACACAGTCTACACTTCTTCCTCTTAGTACGATTGTTACCGTCACGTTCAGTAATTTTTGAAATCTTATGAGACACCTGTCTCATTCTCTTTGCTGCTGGGAACTCAACATCTGAATAGGACCGGGCAATAATCCTTCTATTACTGCCAATCTAAGTCATAAAACGACATTTTTGGTCTGTACATATTGTACAATGCATGTGAATTTAGAAGGATCATGTGTAGTACGTGTACAAACAATTTTTTGTACCAGCGTACAGTTTTCCTTTCAATTGGATAATACACCATTATCTGATCGGCGTGATCGACCCCACTCATAAATGCGTTGTATTTTATGATTGGAAGAGGTTTTTTGTTTTGTACAGTTTCGCTTATCAATGAAATCTACCATAGGTGTTTTTCGTGTTCAGTTGACAAGTACATGACAGTTCTTTTATCACGCCATTTTCCAATCATAACACCATTGGCGTACTGTGTAACTGATTCTCCTTTTTGCAAATGTTTACTTTTTACCTCAGGAGGTACAAACTTTCTATCGGCAAGTAACGTACCAGTAAAATAGGTCTTTTCTGCTAGAAGCTTAGAGGCGAGTGTATAGCTGTTATAAAAATTTTCCATATAGACAGAATGCCCTTTCCCAAAGTAATCTCTCAATAAATGCATAACAACCTTAGTTGTATGTCCTGTACCACCTACTATACTATCTTCTTTTCCAGTGTACATAACAAAGTTCAAAACAAATCCCTGATGTTCAGTCAACGTGTATAGTTTTACACCATATTTGTGACATTTTCCCTTTATATATTGGCGAAAACGTAGGCGTCCACGCCACAACACCATGGCTTTATCCAGTGATTAACTCCTTTTGGGGGTAGTATACTGCTTTCATTTTGTTGTTGAAATAGTCAACAACATATTGTATTTTATGGGTAAAGCAGTTTTATTTTCGATTGTCGTCCTTACAAAAGTGCAAACAGCGCATAATGTTCATAAACCTGTCTCTAGCCATGAAGCTACTATAAAACATTTCAAATTGAACAAGAAATGTTTTTTTTCCAGTAGTCCTGTAGCCTGTTTAGTTTTATAAGTTCCAGTATGTAGTAACAGTGCAATGAATATCTTCAACTCGTCTACAGTTAGATTTTTGAAAGCATTGATACGTGATTTAGGTGTCAAGTTTGGTGAAGCTAACACAGTATTGAAAGCATAGTGGTTTGTAAACTTGCATATATTTTTCCAGAAAGACAATGTCCGAAAAGTAATAAAAAGAAATCAATCGGAGAACCAGAGCCAGGTATCGGTACTAAAAGGCTGTCTGTTTTATTGAAATCAAGAGGTAGCATACCTACAGTCGTGTGATTACTCCACACAGGAAAATCAGTTCCAATGTCAGTGTCAGGGTCTTCATCTTCTTCACTTGACTCATCCGATTCGTCAATGACATGCTGTATTTTTCAATTGAAACATCACTATCAGAATCGTCTGTCCTATTTATAGGTAGTCCAATCCCATCACCATTTGTTACAGAAGACATTTTAAAGTAAAATGTTATTAATATAAATAAAAACACATCACATTCACCGGGAACGAATCACTATAATTATAAGCAAACAGAGCGTAACTAGGTATGTCAACCGTACCAGCCAGCGGAGAACACCGGAACTGCGAACGAACATAACCTCTAAATTGCACGTGGTTGACTCTACAAGGGCTGCCAAATATGAATCGTCTCTATAAAAAATAGAGACAGCTCAAAATATTTACTGAAGGCATTGTTGTACGGGCCCACATGTGGCGGCTGTCTCTGGCGCTAGGGTCACAGGGCCCACATGTGGGGCCGGTCGCACTGAATGTGTTAAGATGTTTATTTATTTCAGACATAATTTATTTTTATGTTCAGATCAGTATGTTAAGGAGATCAGGGACCGGAAGTATCAAATCGACGGAAGAATGGTTACAAGGTTACGTTTATAGGCGTAGGATTCCATATTTGGTAATTAAAACAAAATTAAATGATATTAATTAGTATTCAAATCGAATTAAAAGCTCAAAAACAAAGAGCACACAATACCGTACAGAGAACGGTGCTCAAAATACAAATCGTAAGAGCACAAGTAAACGCAAGACCAACCAACGCAAGCAACAATCAGTGCGAGCGCAAGAGAGCAGAAGTGAGAAAGATTACTTGTGGTAGCTTGTAAAGTAGGTAGGGAGGGAGTAGAGCGTGGCAACACCATTGACACGCGTGTCCAGACTTGAAACCCGAGCACAAATGGTAAAGTCCCTGCGCAGTGCGTATCAGCCACGGCTTGTTCCATATGAGTAAATGTACATGAATTAATGCATTTGTTATAGTGTATGTATAAAATATTGCATTCTTATAGTGAGCGCAGGGCCAAGTCCCCTAGCCGACGTCGCCAGAAGTACCCGAAGGGAAAGGCCGCCATCTTGGGAAAAAGTGCATGTTATACAGTATAAACGAGGGAAAGGTTAGGTTAAAGAGTGTATTTTATATAGTATAAACGAGGGAAAGAGGTTAGGTTAAGAGTGTATTTTATAATAGTATAACAAGGGAAAGGTTAGTTAGGAGTGTATTTTATATAGTATAACACAGGTAAATTTGGGAATTTGGAGGGAAATTTAGGGAGGGAAAATTCCCACAAGGTTGGTAGCACTGCTATCCTGTTGCCATTATGGATCCGGTCACGTGACCGCTTCTTGACCAGAGGCCAGAAAAGTGAGCCTCGATCTATCATATTTCACTACTCTCTTTTGCTTCATTGATGAATCCTCCTCTGGCCTGGGCCCCCACAATGTGCAACACGCCTACCTCTTCCATTCTCATATCCCTCTTGATCGCCTTGGACAAGGACTCATACTTCTCTTTCTTCTCTCTCATTGCTTCCTTAAGGTGAATCTCCTTGTTCGAACCGTACTGTTACGTCAACCACCCACGCCCTAAAACCTCGTGTTTTAATGACTAGGTCAGGACTCAGTTGCCCACCGTGTGCCAACGATCAACTGCTCCTTCGCTACTACCCAGCCTGCTTCGTTGCCCTCTCTTCAATCATGTCTAACGATTAACCCTTAATAGGTGCGCGTTTGAAAAAGTTACGTTATAAGGGCGCGTGGCGTACAAAGTACCGCACAGATTAATATTGGCCTCAAGAAGCATATTAACGTTACTTTAAGGTGTTTTCAAAGACAGTATTTGTTTTTTTACTATTCTTCTAGAAAAATATAAATTAGAGAATATTTTTATTGATACAATTTGTTTTAGATTATCTTATTTGCAAATAACTGTCTACGGTAATGTCTCTACTCCCATGTTCAGCATTTCTTTCTTCTTCCTGGATTTCTTTTTCAACGCTGTCAAGTATGAAAGCAATCGATTTCTTTCTTCGTTTTCCATATTACAGCAAATATTACCTAAAAATGCTACTAAATAACAAGTCTATTTACAGATTATATTTACAATACATAAAAACAAAAACACTAAACAGACAAATACGAAGCTAAAACGAGAGACTGAAAAGCCACTAAATAACAAGTCTATTTACAGATTATATTTACAATATATTACATAAAAACAAAAAACACAAAAAGGGAACAATAAAAAACAAAAACGAAAAACTGGAAAATTTGTAAAACAACAACGGTGGGGGCTTTTGCGGCGAAAAAAATTTCCCCCCAAAAACCACACTGTAGGGCCCCCCGGCGTACAAAAGACAACCCCACCCCCACATAAACCCCCCCCCCCCCCCAAACCTAGCCAACTGAGTAGCAAACCCTGTTTTCCCCTCCCTGTGTGGTTGGTAGGGGAGGGGGGGTTAAAGGGTTTTGGGAAAAGAGGGCCCGGGAACACCGCATTGTACTCCTACAATACAAAAAAAATTTTTAGCGGGGCGGACTTTGTACGCCTGCGCCCTTTTTTTAAGGAAAAGTTGTGCCTTTCTATTCTAAAAACCCTTTCCCCGTTTGGGCTTTCCCCCCCAAGATGTGGGGTTTAGCGTCTCGGGCCCTTAGCGTGAAAAACCTCCAAACACATAACGTCCATTTTCCAGCCCAAATTCTCTTCAGGCATTCTCTACCCGGGAAGATTTTTGGCCCTAAACTTAAAGTGCGTCTATTTCTTCTCCTGGAAAAAAATTTTGGGTTTTGTGGTTTTCCCTAGCCGGGAAAATTGTTTTAAAGGGGTTTTACCTCTGAAGAAAATTCAACTCCCCTTTCCCTGCTTCGTTTGTTCCTTCCCCTCTATCAAATTTTTCCCCTTTTTTCTTCTTTTTTTTCCCTTTTTTTTATATTCCAATAAAAAAATTAAAGGGGGGAACCCCCCCATTCCCACTTTTTGGGAGCGGTGTCCTAACTTTTTTCCCCCCATATGCTCTAAAATTTGCATCATTTTCCCATAACCAGAAACGCACTGTCTAAATTTTTCCCCCAAATTTTTGAAAAAGGTTCCCTAATTTTGGCACCCCAGACCTCCATCCACCCCTTCAAACAATAGAGAAGCCCATTCCCAAATTTCCCTTGGGGGAAAGGTGGAAAAACCCTTTAATAAATTTCTTTTTATCCTAAAAAAAAAAATTTTCCCTAATCTTTTTTTGGGAAGGTGAGCCCACCTATCAGTTAAGTGGTAAAACCCCGGCAATACATACTTTTAGGGGGGCCAAATGACTCTCAAATTTTTGGCAGGGAAACAGGAGGTGAATTTTCCGCATCAATTTTTTTAAATTATGTATTTATTTTTTTTAGTTTTTAATATTTTAACCCAGTATAAATGGGGAGCGTGAATTTAAAAAAGGGCTTGTATTTTTTAAAAAAGCACCAAATTTATTTTAGTTATGTATTTATTTTTTTTATTTCAAAAATTTTTAAACCTAGAAAAAGATGAGAAGTGAATGTAAAAATACTTGAAAAGTTTTGTAAACCACCTTTGAAATTGTATGTAAAAGGATAGGAAAAATTTTTTTTTATTAATGTTGACTTTTGGGCGATCCCAATTCATGTAATTGTCTTAAAGCAAAAAAAAAATTTAAAATTTTTCCCTCATAGGTCAGCTTGCTGTTCGCTTAAAACCAGTTCAAGCAGCCCCTCTCAGCTGCCCCCCCTGTTTTTGAAATTCAAAAGGGTAGCGACCCCTTGTCCACCCCTGAAGGGAGACACAAAGATCCCGCCCCTACTCCCCGTAAGGTGTTGTTTCCTAAGAACCCAAACCCGCCGCCTTTATAATATTTCCTCCATGATCCAAGATTTTCATGATACTCTTTGATCCCCAAAACCCCCCAAACACTTAAAAATTTTGATAGTTCTAACCCTTTAATTTTAACTTAAATATTTTTTTACTTTATATCCAATAGCCCCTTTTGGAGACCACTCTGATCTTTCCCCCCTATGTTTTTGCTTATTCTAAAATTGCAAAAAGCTGCTCTCTTTCTTTTCCCAAACCCCCAATAACCCTCTTCCAGGATCTTCAGTTTGGTGAAACATCCGTTTGCCTCTTGAAGCCCCCTTTTCCCTTTGTTCCCTTAAACAAACATTTTTTTTTATCCTAGATTTTAACTTTTCCCACTAAATATTCTACTTAATAATGGCTTCTCCCAGTCACAAGGGGTTTTAGGCCTTTTAAATTTAATCGGGCATTAAATTTTAGTACGATATAAAGGGGAATTTTTGGTTCCCAAAAGGGTAAAAGAAAAAGGATCCCAATTAGATATAAATCTGCCATTTTGGGTTTCCAAACACTAAAAGAATGGGGCCCATTTCAAAACAATAGGGGAAAAGGGTTTAATTCCAATTCCAGATGATCCCAAAAGCACCGAAAAATTTCTATTCTTTTCGGTGGATGAAGATTTTTTGCAAAAAATTTTGTAAACTATACAAACCCAGAAAACCTTTTGGAATTTTTTTATGACTTGGCCCTAAACTAACTCCAAAATTTCAAAATTTCCCCATTTGGAAAAATGTTAATGGTTGAAAAAGTTAAAAATATTTTTTTTTGTCTTCTACTCCACCCCGGGGAAAATTAAAACCCAAACCAAGCCCCAAATGACACGGGATGAATCCCCGGCTCTCATTTGCCCTTTTGGTTTTTTCAATTTTTAAATAAAAGACAGATTTTAGGGAAATTTGCACGGCCCTGGGCCCATTGACAATCGAAAAATAAAAATGACCAAATTGAACAAATTGAAATTTTAATTGCCTTTTTTTAAAAAACCCAAAAAAAATGATGTCAACTTTCTACCCCAGGGGAAAATTTTTTTATAGAAAAAAGTATGATCCAAGGGGAAGGTCGTCTGAAATTAAAGGCAAAACATCAAAAAGTAAAAAGCAAAAAATATTTGGGAAACAATTTTTACCAAAGAGTGATTCACATGGGCTTATTTTGAAATTTATGGGTTTTTCAACTTTATTTTTTGATTTGGAAACATTTTCTTGTTTAAAGGGCTTGATGACATTTGGGGGGAAAAAGGGCCCCCCTGCAAACGTTTTCCTTAAAAATGATGCAAGGGAAACTTGACTTGGAAAAAAGCCCAAAATGGACAATTAAATTTCAATTTGTTCGTATTAAACAATCAAGCTTTTTTAACTAATGGGACCTATTTCCAAATTGGACTCTGAATGGAAAGAAAATACTTACCTACTGAAGTGAAAATTGCCAACTTGAAGACAGGGGAAACCATAGTTTTCATACTAAAAAGGAGTACTTTTAGGGAAATGGAGATATAAACAGGTTTTTTTTCGTATCCCGCTACGAATAAAGAAAATGATATGGTTGAATCCCTAAAATAACATAAAAAAATAAAAAAGTGCAAAGAAGGGTAAAGTAGGGAAAAAAACCTTTGCCCCTTGTAAAAAACAACGCCTTCATGAAAAAGGGGTAACAGAAGGGAAAATGACGGGTGTGAAACCAGCCCCAACCATGCAACGCCTTTTTGTTTGCATCTTGCATTGTTTTCCCACGTTTTCAGTTTTCTAAAAAAGCTTGGTTTTTTTAACCTACTTTTTTGAATGTAAGGAATTTTTTTTTAGTAAAAATTTTCCCTTTTTTAAAATATTTTTTTCCTTTGTGTAAATTTGTTTTCAATCTCAAAATTTTAAAATAATTATCTGTTTTTTTTATTTTTTGAACCAATTCAAAATTCTTTTAAACGAAAACCTGCCTCAACAATTTAAATTAAAAATCTATCGTTGTCAAGCGCATTTTTCTTGGCAACACCGCTGGGCAGGGGAAACTGAATGCCTCCCAACGCCTAAGTCAAGTTTTAACAAACCCTTAAATAAAGGGATAAACAAACCCATTTGGGGCATAAAACCCCGAACAAATTTTTTTTTAGATTTCCTTTGATTTGCTTAAAAAAAATGAAAACGTTTTGTTTTTGAAATAGTTTTTAAAATATACGAAACTTTGGGTATTCCCTCCATGACCCTATTTAAATAATTTTAATGTGCTTTTAACTATAAAATAAAAATTTTTTTATGTTGACATAAGCAAAAATCACAAATTTTTTATAATTATTTGAAGCATATACTTATTAATGGGGGTTAAAGGTGAAATTAAAAGGGAAACCCGGGTTAAAAATCAAAGCATTCAAAAAACCCTTTAAAAAATAGCGGGGGACATTTTATTAAAAATTAAATGACAGCTTTATTGAATGAAATTTAAAATTTAGTAAAAAAAAATATCAAACAGTACAAATTTTTTATTTTTATTTTTTTTTTAAAAAAAAATGTTTAAAAAAATCTCGATTTAAAAAAAATAATAATAATAATAATCAAATTGTTTTTTCTTTGGACAAAAATTACTTTTCCAACACAACTTAACAGGCCCCTTACTAAACCCTTTTATTTTTACTTCGATTCAATGCAGAAAGGGTTAAGGGGTTTAATCCCGGAAAAACCACTTAAAATTTTTCTTTTGGGGGTTTTTTTTAAACTATGTAAAAAAATTTCCACGACTAAAAAGGGCAAAAACCCTAATATTGAATCCAGTATTTTTTTGTTTACTTTGGGGGGAAAATTCAACAATATTTTTTAGGGGGCCCAAAATTATTGGTTTAGACCGTTCTAACTTTAAACCTCTGAAGGGGGGGCACAACAAAGGCAACAAATTTATATCCCTTTTAGCGCCCCCGGCCCTTTCCCCGTCCTACCGGGTAAATTTTTTTTCCGGTCAAAATTGGGAACAAACTTTGTGCCTGAAAGTTTTTTTAAGTTAAAATTTTCAAATTTACAAAGTTTTTTACATTTATAATGTTTAAAAAAACGTTTTTTTTAAAGTTTATAAACCGGGAAAAAAAATTTCGCCAAAACTTGCCAGCTAGGATAGTTACAGCGGGGTGGTTTTAATTCCAGGGGGTTGGGGTTAAGGAAAGGGGTCCAGGCGAAAAGGGTTTAGTACTTTTGATCTCAAAAGATCAATTTACTTTTGGGACAAACCCCCAACTCATCATCACCCTCGCCTCGAGGTAAGGGGGGACGTGTGGGAAGGATATAGGGTGCGGGGAAAAAACCCAAATAAGGTCCAAAAGTCCTAAAAAAATCCAAGTAAACCAACCCCCCTTTTACCCGGGATTTTCCCAAAAAAGGGCCCCAAAGGGGGGCCTAAAAGAAAAACCCCCTCCCCCGGGGAAAGACCCGCCTTTCACCGTTCAAAAACCAAAAGGGGGCCTACGAAAATAAATCAAAAAAGTACTCAGGCTAAAACCCCCCAAAAAGGGAAAAAAAATTCCAAAAAAAAAATAAAAATTTCTACTTGCAGAAGTAACAAACAAAACTTAAAAATAACGAAAGATGGTTTCCCCCGCTTTTTTCAGCAGTAACTACTTTAAACCCCCCCTTAACTCTCCCATATAGCTTTTAAAACCCCCCCTCACGCCAAACATTAAAACAAACTACCCAAAATGAAAGGCTTTTTAAAAAGTTTAAAGCAAAAAAGCTAGCAGAAATAGCAAATCTGAAAAAGGGTTTAGACAAAGGGCCCCTTACCCCCCGTCAACTGGGGTTTCCGATAAAACTCGAGTTGACTTTCTTCTTTTCGGGGTTGGGGGGGCCAGTTTTGTTCTTAAAAACCGGCCCCGGCGCCTCCCAACCACAGAGCAAAAAATAACTAAGCGGGGAAAACTCAGTGGGGTGGCGTTGAAGCCCCAACACCCCCCAAATGGGGGTCTCCCCCCCCACTTTTCCCACCCCGTACTCACAAACCGGCCCCCAGCGTCATTCGCAAATTCCCCTCTTTGATTTTCCACGTGTTTTTGTATCAAAGGGAAGCATTATGTAATGTTATTACTGTTTAACTTTTTATTCCAAAAAGCCAAACTGTGTTTTTTTTTTTGGGTTTTAGCAATTGCACCAAAAAGAAAAAATGAAGTTTTTAAAATTTTCCCCAGGTAAGGGCCAAAATTTTTTTTCCTTGTTTAGAGTTTGGGGGATCTTTCCGTTAAATTTTTCACAATCCGAAAAAAAAATTTCCATATACATCGCCCGCGGGAGTTTTGGTTTTTGGTTAAGGTTTTTCATAGCCTATTGTAGAAAATTTTTTTACAAAATTTCAGGTTCATTCTACAATATAAAAACCAACCTAACCAAAACGCCGGGGGGCCCCGGAAAAGTATATTGGGGGGGCCCGAAAGTATTGGGATTGCGACACATTTAAAGGAAAAGATCCGATTTTTTAAAATTAGATTTTTAAAAAACCAAATTTTAAATTTAAAAATTTTTTTTCATTTTTGTTCAAAAGGATTTTTTCTAAAAATTTAAAAAAAACTGTTTGTATTCGACAAAACATTTAAGAATTTTAATTTGAGCAATTTTTACCAAATCAAACAGGGATTGTAATCCCCTTTTAGCAGGACAAAAATACCTCCGTCTAAAAATGTTTTTCCTAATTTTTCCGGGTTTGGAAAATTTTTATTTTCAGATCAAGGGTTTTTTCCCCAAAACGGGGAAAATTTTTCCCTTTTTAGATTATACCTGATTAATTTAATTTTTAAAAAAAATTTTCATGTTGCCTGATTAGTGCTCAAAAATGTGATGAAGTTGTAAACTTTTTTCAAAAGGATTTTCGCTTTTCCCCGTCCCTTTTTTCATCCGACCCCTTCCTTAACCGAAAATTTTTTCAAAAGAGGTTTTTATTTAAAGCTTATATCTAGCATTAAAAGCAAAAGGCCCAAATTTAAAAAAAAAATAAATTTTTTTTAGGCTTCGGGCCAATAGCTTGTGAAATTTTTTTCTAACACTTTTGATTTATTGTAAAACTCAAAAAAACCCCTTTAAAAGAAAAAATATTGACATTTAAAAATCGTTACTTTTTTTAAAAGGGGGAAAAATTGTGGGTATTATGATTTAAAAAGGAAAATCGTCTTTTTTTTGAGAATTTCCAAAACAGCATTTGGTCAAAAGGGTTTTTGTACCAATTTGACTTTTGCATTCCTATGACTTTTTTGACAAAAACTTAAATTTTTTTAGGTTTTTCCCAAAAGGGAAACCCGTTCTAAAACCAAAAAAAGGGCATTTTTCAGTAAGAACGTAAAAAATTTCAGCCTTTAAAAAAAACCCGTTATTTCTGAACCACTTTAAGAAGCAACTTTGACAAACATCATTGGTTACCCCAAGGTGAGGGAAGGGTTTTTGCCCATGTGTTTCCCATTTTTCCTAAAGGGAAATACTACCAAAAAGGCCTTTCCCGCAAAAAGACTCTTTTTAATGAGACAAACCCCAAAAGGGAAAATTAAACCCAAGGGAAAAATGGGGCAATGGGTCAAGCCTTTGGTACCATTAAAAATCATCAATGCATAACATTATGATTCTGAAAAGCTTCAACCAAACCCCCTAGAAAAAGGTTTAAAAAAAATTTTCTTTCCCAATAAAAAAAATGATTTCACCAAGAAAGCAGGCCTTAAAAAAAGAATTGATTTTTAAATAAAGAAAAACTTTTTCAGGCAAGAAAGAAAGTTAAAAAAACCCTTTAAACAGTCTAAAAAAAAGGTTAAAGAAAAAAATTGTTAAAAATTTAAAAAAAATTTTTAAAGTCTAAAAAAAAAAACTTTAAATTTCAAGAAGAAGATTGGGACTTACTCCCAATTTCAAAAACTCAAAATGCAAAACTGTTTAATTAAACTTTTCCCTAAAAAGAAAAAAAATCCAAAGTTTTAAAAAAAAATTTCGAAGAACGCTTGAGAGCATTTGCTGTGACACTTCATTTTTTGTCCCAAGGGCGTATACCTATTTCCCCAAAAAAATTTAAAACTGCATTGCCTTTATACCCGAACCTTTCCAAAAATGGTTAAAAGTAGTGTACAGGCGAACCAGGGTTCTCCACTGAGGTATTAATACTTAAAAAAATATGCTGCCAAAAATAAGCACCCTTTAATATCGCAAAACAAAAGGGTTGTATGGCCCTCCGAAAACACTTAGAAATTTGGAAAGGGGAAAAAATTTCATGGGCCCCTTTTAAAGTTGGAGTACCATTTTTCCCGAAAGATTCGTCAACTTTTCCAACAAGGTACTCGGTTTTTTCCCCCTGGGTTTTTTTTAATTCTGCGTGGAAAATACCTCTTGGGGAAAATTTTTTTTTGTGTCCCCGCACAAAAAAGTGAAAAAAAGCTTTGGGGGGCTTTGGGTTTCTCAAGGTTTCACCCGTACATTAAGCTGGGGTGCTGGTTTTTGTCACTGACCTTTGATGGGCAACTTGCAACTTAAAACAATGGGGGAATAAACGGGGGCATTAACCCAACCCCCCATACACGTACATTTAAAAATGTACGTGTATGGGTGGGGGGCGGGTTTGGGGCAATACCACGTACGGTTTTTGGGGGGCTTGGGTGGTCAATAAAAAACTGTACGGGGTAGGTTGGGGGCGGGTTTTGGGAAAAAACCCAAAAAAGTACGTGTATTTGGGGACGCGGGTGGGTCCCCAAAAACACTGTATTGTATGGGTGGGGGGCCCAAAACCACTGTTCGGGATGGGGGTGGGGTGGGTCAATAACACTGAAAAGGTATGGGTTTGGGGGGGGGGTTATTTCAGTTTTCAGGGGGTTTTCAAAAAATTTTTCATAAAAAATCCTCAACTCTTTGGCCCCCCCAAAGGGGGAACCCCACCCCTAAACCTTAGATAGGCTCCGCCATCGCGCACTTCATTTTCATCATTTCCCTTTTTTCCCGGGTCCAACTAGTTAAAAGAGGTATCGATGTGATTTTCTTTCCCTTAAAAACGAAGAACCCATTCGGGGGTTTGGATGAAAATTTTCCCCCGGGAAACTTCTTTAAAAACTGTTTTTCATGGAAATTTGCTTTTCCCCTAACTTTCTTATAAATCAAAACATTTTTAAACTGGGGAAATTCCCCTCAAAATTAAAATATTTAAACATCAAACCCCTTCATAAAAAAAAACAATAGATCAATTATCGGGAAATTTTCAGGCCAATTGCTTTTGGGCCCAACAATTTCTAAAGTGTTCGAGAAAACCATTCTTACCCGACTAAGTTCCATTTAAACCCAAAATTTTCTTAATTTCCGAAAATCAACTTGGTTTTAAAAAGAGTAAGTCCCAAAACCAAACCCTTAAAAAACCCAAAAAACCCTTTTTATGATTTTTTCCAAAACATTTTACTTACGCCTTGGTGGGTCACGGGGAAAAAACGGGTGGGGGTTTTCCCGTTTACCTGTCAAAGGGCCCTTTTATTTTATTGATCAAAAAGTTTTGTTTTTTAAAACTCAACCCTTTTGGGAATTTGGGGTGGTAGCCTTTAATTGGGTTTTAAATCTTTCCTGCCCCGGGAGACAACAGCGCACCTTTGTTAATGGGCCGCATCCCCTCCCCGTGAGTCTTCTTTGGGCCGATTGGAATATGGGTGTTCCACAGGGGTTTCTTTTTTCCCCCCCTCCCCTAATTTTATTTTTAAAATTTTTTAAAATGATTTATCTATTTCAAAGAACAAAGCAAATATAGGATGTACGCTTTATGATTTTTCTCTGTTTTTTGTCCAAATAGAGATTTAATTGAATTTAGACAAGTTTTTCTTGGGTATTCCCCAAAAGTAAAAGGGAATTTTTTTAGGGAAAAGGGGTTTTTTGTTAAAAAAATTAAAAAAAACAAAATATAATTTAATTTTTACTACAAAAAAAAGCTAAAAATAAATCCCAAAATATTTAGGGCGACATAATTGTTTAACCCAAACAAAATCTACAAAACCCACACAAACTTTAGTGTTTCTCGGTGTGACTGTTTACGAACTGTTTTTCTGGAGAACCCCCACATGGAAAAAAAAAAAAATTTATGCGTCTTTAACAATTCAGGGACCCTTTTCAATAAGAATATTTAAAAACTTCGGTAGTAGAAGAAATCCTTTTTGACGTTACCGCTTATTTTGAGAGGGATAATTCGCTATTGGGTTGGCTATCTGGGGAGGGTTTTTTCCTCTCTTTAAAAGGAAATTTTTTCAAAGTCAAAAAAAATCTTAAGGATAAAATTTTTTACGTCACTGACTCTTTATTTAACAAAAATCCTGTTTTTTTAAAAAAATAAAAAAATGACCATTCATTCCCTTTATATATTTTAGGTTTAATTTTAACATTCAAAAAATATTGACGCTGAGGCCAAAATAGGAAATTTCCATTCGTACAATACAAGGCATGGGGAGGCACTATGCTACCCAAATCATAGGACAACAAAATTTGAAAAAGGCCCAGCTTATATGGGATTACATTTTTTTAACAAATTGCCACTAAAAATTAAAAAAGAAAACAACATTTCAAAGTTTAAAGATTTAGTAAAGTCCTTTCTTCTTTCGCATGCCTTCTACAGTGTAAAGGATTATCTTAATATGGAAAGTGCCAAGTTTTGATTGTTTAAATTATTTTAATTTATATATAACAGTTTGATCCATTTGACAACATTATTCAATGTATGCTTAAATATATATTTTGAGTGTTCAAAGTTACAATTATTTCATACATTCGACTACCTCACATGTCTGTAGTACAAGATTATTAAATATTAATTAATTAATACAGTATTATATTAGTAGTATGTTATAGTTAATTATTTGACAAGACACAAAATTTGTACAAATAAAATTTATAATTGTAACAAATATTATGTGTTAATAAAGGATTTGATTTGATTTGATTTGATTTGGTTGCTCCATATCGACCAAAAATCTTAAACCCTTTTTTCCTCACACTTGTACGGGAAATCCAGTGTTTTTATTTTTAGATCATCCACACATGCTAAAACTGGTACGTAATACACTAGGAGATTATGGGATCCTAGTGCAAGGGAAGCAAAGAATAGAGTGGAAGTATATTAAGTTATTGCATGAAGTGCAAAACGAACAGGAATTGCATTTAGGCAACAAACTCACTAAAGATCATGTACAATATTGGAGGCAGAAAATGAAAGTTAAGTTGGCTGCACAGGTTTTCAGTAACTCTGTTGCCGATTCACTAAAGTATTTGCTAGAAAATAATGTAAAAGGATTTGAAGATTGTAAGGCGACGATTGATTTCTTAAGAACATTTAATGATTTGTTTGATGTATTGAACAGTCAGATTATAAGAAGTTTTGGTATAAAAAAGGCACTGTGTGCTTCAAACATAGTTCAAACAATCAAAATGTTTAAATGAGACGTATGATTACATTTGTAGCTTAAAGACTTCTAATGGTGAGGACATTCTACAGAGCAAAAGAAAACACTGGCTTCCTTGGGTTTTTTAACTTGCATCAAAAGTTCCTTGGGTCTATATGAAGAGCTAGTTGGTAAGCCAGATCCACCATTAAAATACTTAACCTCTATACAAGTTAGCCAGGATCACCTTGAAAGGTATTTGGGTACATACGTTCCCAAGGAGGTTCCAATAATAATCCTACCTGTAGGCAATTTACTGGAAACTTTTAAAAGGCTCTTACTACATAGTGAGCTACAAGACAGCAACACTGGCAATACTTTCGCTTTGGACAGGTCAGTAATGTTCAAAATCAGGCAAAAAAGTCCGAACTTGAAGAAATAAATACCTCCGTTCCCCTATGGAGAACAATGTCAGAAGACAAGCAAAGTAAATTTTGTAATTTGGATGAAACAGATAGTAACTTTTTGAACTGCGTTACAAATGACAACATGAGATCTGACATTGCCTCTGATATTGTTGAATACATCGCCGGATACGTATCCAGATCAACAGCTGCTAGTATTATATGCGAACAATGCATATCACTACTTTCGACCGACAAAAGCAAAGAGACCAACTTAATAACGTGTAAAAATAGGGGTGGTCTTATTCAACCTTCAGTAACAACAGTGTGTAGGATGAGTGAGACAGTTCTTCGTACTAAAATAAAAACTGACAATGTATATAAAAAAATATTTTGGAACAAATGACATGGATGTAATAAAACAGTTGTGTTGGGAGAAATGTTTTTATTATGACCATATGTATGAAACGATCTAGAACAGTGTCACTATTGTACATACTCATACGAGCACTCTGCAAAAAGTATTTCAACATAAGGTTAAATTATTACTCGAAGAAAGTGAATGAAAAAAACCATTTTAATAGGGTTAGGAATGACTTAACTAAAAAAGTTTTGTTTTGGGTCAGTGAAGTAATAAAACGTTTAACAATGACTAACGTTTTTCATATATACGTTGTTTTGATTCTATTTTTCAACAGCAATTTGTATTCATAAAATTTAATTTTTTATGTAAAACACCACTGTAAATAAAATTAATAAAAGATTGCTTTCTTTTAAAATTTTATTTTTTTTTTAGTTATTATTAATCACCTCATAGTAACATCACAAGCCCAAGATACAACATAACTTTTAAGTAATCTTTCTTTATTGATCAGATTAAGTAAAGGCTAACTTCATGGTTTATGTTCATGGTTTATTTATATATAAATTTGCATTTTATTGGCAAATAATTCATATTGTAACCATATTGAGGCCAAACTTTACAACTCTAATAATTTGCAGTGTTTTTTGCTTACAAGCTAAGAAATTGTTACATTTTCAATTTTCAATAAAACAATAAAGAATAATTAAAACAATTTTAGAATAATTACTAATAATTCCATAACATTATTTAATTTATCCATTGACAAAATATTTGAATTACATTAACTAAATTTCTAATAGGTATACAAGAATGTAGAATTGGAAAAGCTGCTGTTTAGAACAAAACTACACAGCTATGGTCGGGCGCGGCACGGCAGCGGGTTGCGCGAAAGACAGTTTTGTCGCTTTACTATACCTCGATTTCTGGCGAAACAAAACATTTAATGAAAAAAAGGTTTTAATAAAATTGAAATTTGTTTATTCATCTACAACTTTCCCGCTGACAAAAAGTCTCTGACCAATAAATGAAAAACTTCCTCGCAATGTACTTTTTTTATGTCAAGACTTCCTCGGATAAAAAATAATTTCAATTAAACCTAATTTACAAAAAACTTAGTCATTGAAAAATTATAAAAACACTTTATAAGCTGGAATAACTCTTTCTTTACCTTATATACAAATTGAACGTATTAGGCCAACGTCTTCTTATTTAAAAACGCAGTTTTAGTGAAGCGGTGCAAATTAAAAACGAGAGCGCCCGAGGCCTTGGTTTGGTCACTAGCACCCCACAAGATGGCGGAAAATGTGCTTCACTGACTTACTACTGTTAAGGCTGGGGTGTCCGCTCTAGATATTCTTTGCTCTGTGCTCCAAGCGGTGCGTAAGTGTAGCAGGCGGCAGACGCGGGAATTTCGAATGCCCTAATTCTCTGTCTACTTGAACTACTCTTTGTTCAACTTAAATTATTCTTTTTAAACAAAAAAAAAAACTACTCTTCATGTAGCAACCTTACACCCCCACTTTGATCGGTGTAAAAAAAAAAAAAAAAAAAAATTATCTGACTACCAGAAATCGAAGCTCCTTCTTCAAAAATGAAATAGAATCTTCTTCGCTCGAATTAAATCATAACTTCTTTCTGCTAAAATAAAATAACCTCTTCGATTTAAATCAAATCATAATATACTTCTTCCAAAAATAAAATCAAACTTCCTCGATTGAAATCAAAATCTCATTATCATATAACCATTACTTGGGGGCAGATATTTCACATTTACCCTCTTCATGACGCCATCTTGGTTATAGATACGCACTCTTCTTGGATGCAACTTCTTTCGCTTGCGTTTGACAACTCTAAGGGATGGATCAGACAGGCCTTGGTTACTCTTACCAAGTCGCTTCTCTTCAGATGCTTCCGTATCTAGTAAGGTTGCTACTTTCCTACTTGTCTCTTCCTCGTCGATCATCTCCCAATCGTCCGGGGCAGCTAGGAAACGAAGGGTGAGGGGGATCGCCGAGATCTGATTTTTCTTCTTCATGGTGGGAGCACTATCAATTCCGTCAGCCCCCAATCTGACAAAGGTGGTCGTCAGTGTGTCCCACACATACATCTTCGTTTATTATCTTCTGCATGGCAGTATTACGAGGATAAAATCTTGCTTGATAGGCTCGTTCACAACGTAGTTTTATTACGTGCTCTACTAGTGCAGTGATACCGGAGATTTCTCGAACCGTGCTAGCTGCTCTCGTAGCAAGGTACTCAGTTCCTCTTTCTTCGCCTCCACTTAGTTCATCACGGTATTTACAGACATGGGGTCTCTTGCCACTTCTACAAAATGATCGGCTGACTTCAAATAATAAGTTGTATTCATTTTAATAACACCGAAACTCGATTATATCCATGCCCAGTATCAAGTGAGGACGTTAGCATGGGCACAACATATCATTTTGAATTCATGACACTTCCCATCTATCTGGCCAACGAACTGGACGCCTTTAGTCGCTCGCATTTTTACTCCATTTGCCATTTGAATGACCGTTGATTCCTGCGTTTGTCGTGCTCCATTATTGATTAGCCAACGGAATAAACGATAATCTAACAAAGAAATAATGGCTCCTGTATCAATAAGTGCATACATGACAGTACCCTGATAGGATATTGCCACATAAGGCCGGGTATCCTCACCTTTGGCAACAGTCTCGCAGTTCTTGGTAAACTGGCCTACATATTCAACCCCCTTTGCCCATATCTTCGGAGGTCGTTCGTCTGGTCTCATGGATCTCAGGTGACCTCCTCCTCCCTGAGTCCATTTCTCGTTTCCTGCATTGCATGAACAATCTGTAGTTTGACACTCGGTTTTTTACAAAAATAACACCTTAGTGCTTTGGGTAGTCGGCAGTTTCGAAATAAGTGACCTCTTCTTTCGCAATTCCAGCACACAAATTCTTCCATCGGATTCGGCCCTCCAGTTCTTGCTTTTGACTCTGGAGTAGGAACAGACCGCTGTGTGAGTTTCCTCGGTTCCATGTTCTTTTGTCTCATCGGGTCTATACACGACTCTTGCTTATGACCAACTGGGTGCTGACGATGTCCTTGGCGTGGGTTCTGCGATGTCTCCAGATCATATTGGGCGTTGTTATGGATGTTGTTACGAGCCTTGACGTCGTTCACCGGGGTGGCATCATACATTTTATTTCGTCGATCCCTGCTGTGGAATGCTGTTTCTGGGACCAAAGATTGAGCCGGTGAGGGAGGAGGACGATATAAGTTTGTCTCTCGGGTGTACATCTCATAGTGCTCGGCCATATTGACTAATTCATTAATGGTTCAAACATCTCCACGTTTTCGATTAATTTGTATTTGGGATGCATGTTTGCATACAGGTGATCTAATTGCTCTGATGGGGACATTCTGCCTCTTCTTCACATTAGTGTGCTGAGTGCTACCACAGATGAACGAATGGGCTCGTTCACATCCCTGTGTTCTTCTTTTGATCTCGTCGTCTAGGTCAAATGGTTAACCAGCCGGTAAGAAATTCAGTTCAAAGTCGTTTCTGAAGTCTTCGTACGTCGTCCAAAACGTCTTATTATTCCTATACCAAAGCAGAGCGTTTCTCCTCAGAAGTTCTGGCAGTGCTGTAATAATATCGGAGCCAGTCACGTATGATTCCATTAGTTCGTCCAGCCTTTCTAAGAATGATATTGGATTCTTTCTCCATCGAAACTTAAATTCCATTTCCGAACTACTCCGCATATCTCAGCTGAACCAAAATTACGCTGTACTGTGTTCATGTATTGCTGGGGCTGCTCCCTAGCCTCATCCTGTCGAATGGTATCTGCTCCACACCATCCATGTGATTTCCCTACCATAGCCATCATTTGGGAATCGTGTTGTATTGGCAGACTAGTGGACGCTTGACAGCCGCTCTTTCTACTAGAACCAGTGTTTCTGTGTTGTAGATCTAAGGTACTCGAGGTCTACGTTTTCCTTCCTTTCTCTTCTTGTCTGCATCTTCAAAGCTATAAGCTGCCTTCTAGCGTTGTCGTCACTCGCCTCAGGATGCATATTTAATATTTCTCGTAAATTGGCCTCTAATATAGTTTTACTCAGATATCCTCCCTCGCTAAGCTGCTTCGTTTCTTCCAGATTGGACCTAACCACTCCACCTGTAGCATCTTCCAACTAGTCTGAATTTAGACGTATAGATTTAACAAACTCTCTCCTCAACTGATCTAACGTTTTCCCTTCACAATCTAACCGGTACTTTAACATATCAGCTATTAACTAGGCTTTGGGTAAACGATAGACCCAAACTACTTATGGATCTAGTTCGATAGGTGACGGAATTGCAGGGTCAGTGACAGTTCCTACTGTTAACCTTGGGACACTGAGTCGCTGTCCCGCAGGTTTCGTTAGTTGCTCCAATCCTTCTCGTTCAGACACTCTTCTCACAGTTGTCTCTCCGCTTTCCAACACCTTGCTATGTGTGGTCATGCCAGGTTTATTCCCATCCCCCTTCTGGTTGGCATTTCTTTCACGTTCTGGGATACACTCTTCGGCAACACATACATTTGGCTAAGAACTCTCCAGAAACTAATTGGTCTCAGCATCTCGAAATGATAAAACAACAAGATAAAAGCTTTTGCAATCTTAAAAGCTTTCTCCTGGGAATAGACCAAAATGATTGAGATCTATGACTTTCGTAAATTTGAACTGGGATGTCGTTATAATCTCCTTGTTAAGTCAATAGCAAACTGTTGGTCTTTATTTTGTTGGGAAATAAAGTAACTCGTCCTCGTGATGATATCAAGCATGATGATATAAACTCAAGTCCCCAATGACGTCAAATTCGTCCTGATGACATTGAACTCGTCCCTGTTTGGGCGCCATTTGTAACGTACGTTTTTGGTTAAGTTCGGTATCGAAAAATAGTTCGCACGGTTGCCAGCTAGGATAGTTGCAGTTCCAGGGGTCGGAGCTAGGGAATGGAATTGAAGCGAACGGTCCAGTACATCTAATCTTGAAAGATCATTCACGTGGCGAAAGACCACAGCTCATCATCACCTCTCGCCTCTAAGTAGATTGGAACAGTATGGTCAGGATATAGGATGCTGGAAATGCTGATATTCTGTCCTTATGTCCTAAAACCCCAAGTCCCGCCTTTCCCGGGAGTCCAAAGCCAAAAGGAGACCTACGAAACCTTCCTACGCTTGGGCTAAGTCCCGCCTTTCACAGCAGTCCAAAGCCATAAGGGGACCTACGAAACCTACCTACGATTGGCCTGAGTCCCGCCTTTCACGGCAGTCTAAAGCCAACAGGGGACCTACGAAACCTACCTAGCTTTGGTTGTCCCGCCTTTCACGGCAGTTCAAAGCCAAAAGGGCACCTACGGAACCTACCTACGATTGGGCTACGTCCCACCTTTCACGGCAGTTCAAAACCAAAAGCGGACCTACGGAACCTAAACCCACGATTGGGCTAAGTCCTGCCTTTCACGGCAGTCCAAAGCCAAAAGGGGACCTACGAAACCTACCTATGTCTGGGCTGTCCCGCCTTTCACGGCAGTTCAAAACCAAAAGCGGACCTACGGAACCTACCTACGATTGGGGTGTCCCGCCTTTCACGGGAGTTCAAAGCCAAAAGGGACCTACGAAACCTACTTACGCTTGGCTGTCCCGCCTTTCACGGCAGTTCAAAGCCAAATAGGGCCTACGGAAACCTACCTACGCTTGGGCTGTCCCGCCTTTCACGGCAGTTCAAAGCCAAACGGAGACCTACGAAACCTACCTACGCTTGGGCTGTCCGCCTTTCACGGCAGTTCAAAGCCAAAAGGGGACCTACGAAACCTACTTACACCTTGGCCAAGTTTCGCCTTTCACGGCAGTTCAAAGCCAAAAATGGGAACCTACGAAACCTAAACCCACCCTGGGCTAAGTCCCGCCTTTCACTTCCAACTGGCTTCGCTGATAACACTCGAGTTGACTGCTTCTGCGGGTTGCGGGTGGCAGTTTTGTTCTAACCGGCCTGGCACCTCCAAGCGGTGCGTAAGTGTAGCAGGCGGCAGACGCGGGAATTTCGAATGCCCTAATTCTCTGTCTACTTGAACTACTCTTCGTTCAACTTAAATTATTCTTTTTAAAACAAAAAAAAAAAACTAATCTTCATGTAGCAACCTTACAATAATCATTAAAAAATTACTTCTGAGTGAAACACTAAACAGATTTTAAATCCCACTAAAAAATAATAAATGTATACCTTCCTACATTATTCTCAATTGTGAGTTACCGGATGTTAAATTTAAGATAAGGGTTGTGGCGGTCTGTTTGTGATGTTGCCTATGTCGCTTTTCCAGTTTAGCCCGCAAACCTCAGATGTAAAGTTAGAAAGACTGGACTATAGTACTGCTCATAAACAAATAAAGGTCAAGCGCACAATTAAACACCTCAATATATACATAAAATTCCCCTTCTTCATGGTAACATAAAATTGTGTAAAATGACGTTTTCGACTTACTACAGCCAAGTATTGTTGTTCCAGCCGTAATGAACCTCGAGTCCGATAATTAAATAAAATCTGTATTAAACTATGTAAAAAACGGTGTAACCTACCGCCCTTTTTATGAGGTACTTTAATTTGAATTAATTTAGTTTAATTTGATAAAAATTTATTAAATTAAAATCATTATTTTGAATGGTCTCAGGGTCGTATTAGTGGGTAAATTGGTGGAGCTATATAATACAATAAATCAAGATTGGTTTATTAAGTTACTTTATTGATATAACTTTTTTTTAATTCATTGTACTATTCTTTTTTACAACTTTAATTATTACATAGAATTTGCTTTGAAATTTTCTAACATATTGTTTTAACTAAACTTATAGCTAAACTTATCTGGATTATTCATGTAGTCTTGATGAAAAACCGCGTGGTGACAAATTTTACTTTTTTTATTAAACTGACACTAAATGTTTCACTATTATTGTGATTACTGTTCTAAATTCACATGGTTATTTGACAATAGAAAGTAGAAAACTAAACAATTTACTGAAAATTTCTAAACTATTTATTCTAACAATTGGAGTGCCGAGGACGTCCAAGTAGTGACTCGTGGGTTTGTTGTAAAGAGAGTGTCGCCGAGAGAGTCCTTGCTCGCCTCCGTTTCGGTGAGCAGCGTGGCTTTTCCCTCTCCTCTATTCCGTCAGCCTATAGCGTGCTTCCTTTTTTGAGGCTAGATTTTCGTTAACCAATCATTTCTCGTTTGGTTGGGGCCCGGGGTGAAGGCTACATGGACATTCCAACGGGTTGTCATGTCGATTCCTGTGGTGACACTATTTTTCCATTTTTGTTGATCGCAACCCAAAGGAATGTTTGTTTATTGAATTCTTAGAAGACAGCTCTGATATACACATCTGTATCTGCTTTCCTGGCTGGCTGGTTATTTGCTTACAGTGATTTTCGAATATTATTTGAACATTCATTAATTATTTTAATTAAATATATCCCTTTCTTTAATGCAACAATTTATTATTTATTTTAATTAATTTATTTATTCATCAATTTGGTGGACCTGTTACAGTACCCCCCGATTTTTTGCGATGTGTGGTTAGCGCGAGTCAAAAAATCTAGATTTCAACATGTTTCGCCAAATTGTCGGTTGTTCCTCAGATAAGTTTTAGCTTTACAATACTTATTATATCTAGAATGGATTGAATCTATCAACTAATATACAATACAATACCAGATTACGTATGACACATCAGTAAACAACAAATCATGATTCCCTTATAAATGCTAAATAATCAATACTCATTAACAAATCATTTAAATCATCAGTTAAAAATTCAAAAATCATAAATCAAAATAAATCAATCGTCCATTCATATACAATCATAGATCAAAATCAATTATACACTAATCAAAAATTACAAATTAAAATCAATGTATCACAAATCAAGAATCATGGATCAAGATCAGTAATTCACAAATCAAAAATCATAAGTCAAAATCAATACAACATAAATCAAAATCAACAAACTATTAAGCCATACAAATCATGAATCAAAAATTTAATGAATCATTACATCATATACAATCCTTAATCAATGTCATTAAGTCATAACTCAAATTAATAGTTCATCACCTCATGTACAGTTATAAAATAAAACTCAATACATCATAGATCAACAAATTAAAAATCATCAGCTTACATATGGTTATCAGTCAAAAGTCAATAAGTCACAGAAAATATCTTATATACTAACAACCAATAACTCATTGAAAAGTCATACAAATCATCAATAAGAATCAATAAATCACTAATTCATATACAATCATTAATCAACCATTGAATTATACAAGTCGTCAAACAAAAATCCACAATTCATAAATCAAAATCAATAAAACTTAAGTCAACAATCACTAAGTCATAAATCAAAAATTAATTAATCATCAACTCGTATACAATCATCAAATTCAATACATCATATGAATTGTCAATCAAAAATCATACAGATCCGAACTCAAAAATCATAAATCATCAAATCATAATAAACCATCACTCATTAAGTTAATACATCATCAAATTCTTACACTAATCATTGAATCGACAAATTATCAAATTCTTACATACATTATCCATCATGAAACAATAATCAATCCTTAAATTAATAAATCATCAAATCCCTACATAACTCATCAATCTTGAATTAAAATTTATTAATCATTAAGTTAATGAATCATCAAATTTTTACATCAATCATCAATTACTATATCAATTCCTTATCAAATTTTCACACAAATCATCAATCCTTAAATAAATCATCAATCATCAAGTTAGCAAGTCATTAATCCTTAAGTTATTAACAAAAATCAATAATCAAAAATCAACAAGTCATTAAACCATACACCATTATTAATCAAAAATCAATAAGGGAACAATTTAAATTATACATTATTAATTAACAATAAATACACTACATGATTCTTTGTCATTGATGCAAGTTATCATTATTATTAGTCATCTTGTAATTAATCATAAAAATATTTCAATAATTTCAAGAAAGTTAAATTATTATTTAAATTATTGTTCATAAGTTATATACTGGTGAAGAATATAAAAGAGTTTGTAGTTAAGTGCGATTGTAACTTTATATCATTAATGGTTGAAATTTTACAGTTGCTCATACCCTTATTTCATTATTTGTGGAGTACAATTTACTTAATTATTACAACAACATTTTAAACTATATAAGCATGGTATTTCATTTAGATACATTTTGAAATAGATTGCCATATCTTTTGGCTTCGCAGTGAGCCATTGCTAGTCATATGTAAACATTCACTTTTATTCTGAAATGTCACTCATTTCTAGAAAACTGGAAGAGGTCCACGTGGAAAGTTCGCACTGGATTGTATTTATGTATATCACAAATTTCCAAAAATAAAAAACCAGAGTCATATTCTGAGGACAATTGAATCCTCAAGTTGTTAGTCTTGAAGGAATACGAAGAACGAAACGAAACGAAGGTTGCCATATGCATTAAAGATGGCTGGTCCATAACATAATGGGTTTAGAAATTGGACTAGAAGGTCTGAAGCGCAGTAGGTTGGTGTTGCTGCGTCAGTTGGCTAGAATCTATTTGACATTCTTCGAGGATAGCCGTTCTACAACGCCGTGGGTCTAGAGAGTGGGCTAGGAGATCTGAAGTACAGAAAGTTGGTATTGCTGCGTCAGTTGGCTAGAATATATCTGACATTCTTCGAGGATAGCCGTTCTACAACGCCGTGGGTCAAGAGAGTTGGGCTAGGAGATCTGAAGTGCAGAAAGTTGGTATTGCTGCGTCAGTTGGCTAGAATATATCTGACATTCTTCGAGGATAGCCGTTCTACAACGCCGTGGGTCTAGAGAGTGGGCTAGGAGATCTGAAGTGCAGAAAGTTGGTATTGCTGCGTCAGTTGATATTATTGTTACTTGACGATCTACGATGATGGTAGTTCCACAAGGTAATGGATCTCGAACGATTAGAAAGAATGGAACGAAAACAGAGTCAGACACTATAATGGCTGATCCACAAGTCATGGGTCTCGAACGTGGGCAAGGGTCTGGTGGCCCTGGAGCGCAGAAGGTTGGTAGTGCTGCGTCAGTTGGAAATGATGAAATCTGACTTGCTCCTAGGTGAGTGGCTTCACACAGTTGTGGGTCCTGGAGCGCAGAAGGTTGGTAGTGCTGCGTCAGTTGGAGGTATTGTAGTCTGACTTGCTCCCATGATCTTGCTTTCACACTGCCGCGGATCTTTAAGGATTAATGGGATTGGTGGCCAGGGAGTTTAATGTGTCTTCCCTGACCAAAAAGCCTGGTGACCCCTTGGACACGTTTGTGCTTTTA